>VZRO01001498.1:113045-133918 GCA_013397915.1 Daphoenositta chrysoptera | reverse complement strand
GCAAAAGCATCACCTTTCTCTCTGCGAGGAGCTGGTTTCCCAGCCCAAACCTCCTTTCCCTTAACACTGCAAAAATCGGGCAGTTGCCACATAGCCAAATTATATTTCTACCCAAGTTTTTTAGTGGGATGCTTCCGGACATGTAGTCTTCCAAAGTGTCCTCCCCCTAGGAAGGGGTTTGGGCTCTGCGAGGTGGCTGTGGTAGGTCAGTTGAGGAAATACTGTTAAATGATCTTAAGGTCCTTTAAAAAGGAAATGTGTGATGTTCAGTGGCATTTTCTGTTTTAAAGCTAAGTTACCAAAGTGAAAGAGCTAAATGGGGATTTCCCTAACAGAAATGTGAAATATTTTAGCAAAAGAAAGATTTTTGGTTTTGAGAATTATTTCTTCCAGAGAGAACTCCTTTCATGGCATATCCCTTGCTGAATTCCAAATTGTTTTGATTTTTTCTCTCTCTCTTCTGCTCCCCTCTGTGCCATGATGGCAACACAGCTACTGGCTTAGGATGGAAATTGCTTTGTAGCAGCAGTGTTCCTGGTGAAAAGCTTCCCTGAGGGTGGGAGGACCTTTGCACTACTGCAGTGGTCCAGAGCATCAGCACCTGAGTTCAGCATTCTGCTCTGACTGTGGCCTTTGTAAAAAATCTCACTTCTGAGCACTTGAGGCTCATCCCCAGTCAGCCTGAGCTGGTGGCTTCCAAGGGTGGCTGCCCAGCTCTGCCAGCTGGCAATTTGCTCCTCTGAGCCTACGTGTTTCTCCCCGTCTCCGAGGCACGAGTGTTTCTAGACACACTGTAAAAGCAGCTGTGAGTTGGACACAGAGCCTACAGTATTCAGCACTAAGCAAACACTGAGTGCAAGCCTGTAAGGTACTTAACTTTCAGTCAGACAGACATTAGGTTTATGAAATCCGGGCTGTGAAACCACTAGTGGTTTTCTAATAAAATGTAGTGTTCATTGCCCAAGACTCCACCCTTTAAATCAGGATCTCTGCAGACCTGGTCCCAGCTTTCCCATTGCCTCCACACATAGTGATTTTGGCTGAACAAATGCAGCACTTTTCCCCAGAGTGGTGAGATAGCAGCTGCCCTCCTCCTTTCAGCTAAATTTCCACTGCCAGACAGGTTTTCAGCCCCCTTCTTTGGCCCAAAGCATCCACGTGTATTTGTGTTTTGTGACTTTGCAGAGAAGGTAAAAGGACTTATTTTATTAACAGCCAACAGACACTTCAAAGCAAAAATGTAGTTGAGAAATTAATCATTCTGCTCTTCCAAAGTGCGATTTATTATGACTCCTAAAGTAAGTTTAAAATGAACCAAAAGTTAAATGCATGGATCACTCTTTTAAAATAAAGTCAGGACTTCAATGTAAGGTATGTGTACTGGTAAAATTAAATGCAAAGATATCTAATTTTCTTAATTTAAAATAATATTAAAGTAATGTGTTGGCCCTTATCACCTCAATGGCTTGGGGAAAGTGCTTCCCTTTAGCAGAAAAGATTTTGTTTGATAATACTTTCCCATATTTTGAAAAGGTTTTGTTTCCCACTCTCCCTTTTTGTTTGGTTTTTTTTTCTTTTTTTTTTTTTTTTTTGGTGTGTGTGGACGGGTTGTCTAAAAAGCCAAATTAACTTCCTCTGAGGAAATGCCCACTTTCTGTGTTTACCAGGGCAAAGAAGGCCATTGTCTGGGGAAAACGGCTCTGATGGGAATTTGAACTCAGGGGCAGGGCATTAACATTTGCTGAGTTGGGTAACAAATGGGATAGAGTTTCACCTAAGGGCTTACATTCATAGATTCTTAGTGGATTCTTTTTCCACAGTTCTTCCAAGTACACAAATCGTCGAAAATTGTGAGGAAAATGTGGCCAGCTCTGGGTGCAGCTTCAAGAGTGTATTTTTAAATAACCATCTCTGCCAGTTGCCTCTTTGGGAGCTGTTTCCCAGAAGCTCCTGGGAAGAGGGTGAGATGCACTCTGCCTGCTCCTGTGATTACAGGCTGTGGGCAGACAGAACCCATTTCACAGGTAGGACTGTGACCAGAGGAACTCTCACAATAACCTTGCCATATTTTCTCAGCTCATTTTCTTTCTTGTGTGCCTGGCTGAGCAAGGATGCTGCTTTCCCAGCTGTGGCCACGCAGTCTGCACTGGCTTCAGACCCCTTCAGCTCCTTCTAAGTTATTCTCACTGTGTTATAATTCTGTCTCCACTGATGAGTACATTCTGTGTTTTCCTCAAACTGTATAGAACCAAACATCTCAGTAGGCAGAATGGCTTTGCCTCTTTCTTAATTATTTGTACGCAAGATAGCTTTGCCCAAGGGCTGGAAAGACTCAGCTTCCCCTAATTAACACTTGTCTAATACACTAAAGTGTCTTGCAATACTTTTATTTTTTGTCTGCCTTGGCTTTAATTTCAAAAGCACAAAATCTCTGACTACAAATAAATGACAGCTTTGCACTGCAGGGATAAAGCGCCTGAACAAAAATGCTGCAGCGATATGAAAGGGAAATTCAAACGTCAACATCAAGTCCTTAGATACCTTTGAAAGAGTTTCCTGTTTTGCCAATCCTTTAGGGCCAGGCGGTGAATTCATGCAGAGCTTGCTTAGAGCTTACTAACACGAGCAGCATGTCCCCCAGTGGTGGGGACAGCACGTATGCCAGCGACACCTCACTGCTGCAGACAACCAGCTGAATTTACAGCAGAAACCCACCCCCAAACAGGCTTCTTGCTTCAAATCTCTTGCCAAAATTGGGCTAGAGCTTCAATCACCTCAGCTTCCAGAAGATGGAGCTGTCCTTCCTCTCAATATCATCCTGCCTCGTGGGACACTCATCTCACTCGTTCTCACTCATCGTGCTCAGCAGAAAACTTGAAATCACATTAATCTTTAGGTTGGAAAAGATCTCTGAGATCACTGAGTCCAACTGTTACCCCAGCACTGTTAAGACTGCCACTAGACCATGTCCCAAAATGCCACACCCACACACCTTTTGAACACCTCCAGGGATAGTGACTCGATCACTGCCCTGAACAGCCTGTTTCAATATCTGACTATCCTTTCAGTGCAGAAATTTTACCTAATACCCAATCTAAACCTCCTGTGATGCAACTTGAGGCCATTTCCTCTGTTACTTGTTACCTGGGAGAAGACACTCACCCCACCTGGCTCCACCCTCCTGTCAGGGAGTTGTGGAGAGTGAGAAGGTCCCCCCTGAGCTCCTTTTCCTCAGGCTGAATCCCCCCAGCTCCCTCAGCTGCTCCTCATCAGACTTGTTCTCCAGACCCTTCCCCAGCTCATTGCCCTTCCCTGGACATGCTCCAGCCCATTAATGTCTTTCTTGCCTTGAGAGGTTCAAAACTGAGCCCAAGATTTGAGGGGTACTTTGGTACAGAGATTGTTTTCACATGACTGTCCTTCCCTAGCCCATAATCACTGTGTCATGTTTGCATGTGTTGCTGCTCTGGAGCTGGGCTAAGCAAAGATGGTGGTGTGAGCCCAAAGGGAGATGAAGTGATTGTGGAGGAATTTCTTTATCACCATCCTGTGTAAATAGAGATTAGAGATGGAACATTTTCCTTACAGCTGTGCTTCTGCAAACAGGAGGGAATACAGGGCCAGGCAGTATTACACAGCCAGCTTCAAGTGTGTTGTTGCAAATCCAAGAGGACCTGGATTCATAGTAGTATCCAAGTAAGGTAAGAATGGCTGTGCCACTCTGCCTGTAGTGCATCCCTCCATTGGCAATGCCTTGAGGAACAGCAAAGCACTGAGTCCACATTGCCAGGTTTGTGTTAGTCCCAGCCGAGCCTCGCTTCAGTGACCTGCTCTTTTGACGGGATGTCACTGGTGTTTGTCCTCCAGGGGAAGGTCTTTGTAGGCAGTGGAGTTGCAGGACCCCTGAGGAGGTCCCTGTAACACTTCTGTCCCTGGAAGTGTTCCAGGCTAAGCTGGATGGGGCTCTGAGGCTCCTGGTCAAATGGAGGTTGTCCCTGCTCATGGCAGCGGGGTTTGAACAAAATGGTCTTGAAGGTCCTTTCCAACCCAAACCATTCTATGACTTCTATGATATAGAGATGAGATCAAGCAGGATCTCAAGTTGGAAGTTCAGTATTTGAAGTGTTAGTTGTGATTGCTTTCTGAGATAAATTGCTTTCCTTTGGAGTAGGTGGATAATTCTGTGCACCAAGCCCTGAATTCTGATCAGAAGAGGTGAGCTGTGTGTGATATAGGATAGTATAAAATGTAGCTTTCCATGTTTCAGTGGCTGCCTCCTTCCTTGCAAGCTGGCCTTGGAAAACATACAGAGCAGAGTAAAAATAAACTAGTATTCACTGCTGGTAATGAAAAGCTACTCCTACCCCAAAAGAGAGAGGAATAACATTTTTCACAGTTTGAGGTGCAGGCATTCGACCGAGCAGGTCCTGCTGCGTGCTTGGATGGCACGCAGCCCATGTCTCATTGCTGCTCACTCTGTAAATATTGATTTCCCAATGGGAACAACTGTTTTACAGTACAGCCAGAGTTAAACAACAGCTCTGAAAAAAAAAGCCAGCCACACGCGTGCCTCACTTCTGCAGCATTCCAGAGACAAGGCTGTATTTTTATCATCTGCAAACCCAGCTACATCTGCTCTGCTGAGCTATAACTGGAATCCCAACTCCCTCATTATGACCTCTGTCAGAGAAGAGAGCCAGCTTCTCTGGGGTATAATTTAAATTCTACCCAGTTCCATGGCTTTCCCAAGAAAAAGATAACACCCTGGTGCATGAAATCGGATGAGAGACAAGCATGGCTCAGCTGCTGCAAGAGGACATGCTGTGTGCACAACTTTATCTTTCCTAAAAGTCACTCCAGGCCACAGGTGTCCATTGCTTCTATGGATGAATCTTATAAAAAACCATCTCTCACCTTTTGGCCTCCTCCTGCACACAGCAGCTTTGAAGTGTTGAGCTTTCTCTCTCCACTTGCCTCCAGTGGCTTTGGGTTTGCTGCTCTCTTGGGTGCTGAGCAAACACTGCCCCTTTGCAGAACTGCAGCCACCCAAGCAAAGTGGGATCTCCTGCAGAGCTCCCAGCTGCCTGCAGGCCTGTCAGAAACGCCAGGATTCCTCCCTTGCATCTGCTGGAGCTCTTGAGTTGCAGAGCTGCCCCCAGAACACCTCACAGGCCAGGGCTGGATGCCCTTGCTGTTGCAGTTTTCTGCGGTTTTGCTCAACTGGTCTGAAAAGCTTCAAAATCTCCAAGTGGAGGGCAAGGGTCCAAGTTGGACTTTAGCCCAAGTCCTCTGCATGCCGAATGAGGGATGCATCACTCCACAGTGGAAAACTGCAGCAACTCTCCAAGGGTCCCCTCTCACCACCCATCATGGGAGGTTGTTCTCCTGCCAAGGTGTCCTAAAATCAAATATAAAGATAATATATTCCTTTGGTGACATTTTCTTTTTAGGAAGATAATTTCTGCACCCTCTGACTTCAAAGAATTCCTGAAAACAGGGAAATAATGCCAACACCATCTTTGCTGGTCCAATGAGGACTCCTAGGAGGAGAAATGTTTCTCAGTTTTGTTGCATCTGTTAACAGGATTCAATTAAGCTGCCAGAAATGATAAGCATTTAGAGGGACATCAGCCATCACTCCTCACTACCAGACAAAATCTTTGTCATGTCAGCGGTCATAAATCACTGTGATTGTACTTGGGAAGCATTAGACACTGTAACTCATCACCAGGGCCTATTCAGCTTCCCTCAGGGCACTGTTTTACCTGGTCTGCCAAGGTAAATGCCTTGTGTTGTTGGTATACAAGAAAGGAGTATTGGGCTGGTGTAGAAATTATGTCCGTTTGCACTGAAATAGAAAAAAAGAGGTTAAAAAAAGGTTCCTTCTAAAACAGATTTAAGATTGCAAGTGGGAGGTTGGTCGAAAATCAAATTTTCCATTCCTAGAGAAAATTCAGGCTTTTAAAACACTTGGTTTGATACCAAATCAGCACAAGAAAAGGGAAAATATTCCTATTTTTCACAGGACAGTATTTGTTGCAAAGTTCTGAGACATTTAAGCCTTCCATTCCTGCTCAGTTCGCAGCATACAGGCTGATCACTGCCATGCTGGTCCCAAGGCACTTTGGCCCCTGTTTTTCACCCAGGCTTAGGCAATATCTCTCATAATGCACCCAGGACAGCATCATAAGTGATGGTAGATACATACAGGCTGAAGGGGCATCTCTCTGCACCCAGAGTGCCTGGGATTTAAGAGCAGAGGCAACAGTGGATGGAGAGGGACAGAGAGAAAAGCACAAGAATACAGGGGAGTCTACTCCCCATCAGGGTACAGCCTCAAAACCTTGAGTTCCAGTCCCAACTTTGATCTCTGCAACCATCACCAGGCAGGACTCAAAGAGGGTGATGAGGTATTAATGGGAAAAGTAAAAGGCAGCACAGGAGGAAACACGAAAGTGGTGGGATGAAAGTGGAGCAACACAGTTCCCATTGACCAAATCCATGCTTGGCCAGGACAGCATCTACCAGGCCATGGAAGGAACCTCTGGAGAGGCAGCAGGCAGCTGCAGAGAGATAAGATGGGTGGATAAAGGGGTGGGGTGGGAACCATCATCTCTTCGTGCCACTTCTGAGAATTTGTGCTCAGGATGAGGATGACACAGGCTCGGGTGGTGGCTTTGCTGCATGGGTGGGTTGGCAAATAGATGCCGAGAGGAGGGGAAATAGTGGCTTGGGCCAAGATGGGAAGCCTCACCAAGAGCTCCCTGGTGTGGCAAGCCTCAGGTTTCCTCAGCATCCGCCTGGTGGAACTTGTCCACCACCTCTTGAATTTCCCAAATTGCCAGACACTTTTCAAACTTCTGTCAGGAGAGGCCAAGCTATGACCCACTCACAGGTGCTTTTTTTCCCCCTTGGTCTCCTAGGCAAATTGCTTCCTGAAATCAGGCTCCTTCCTTGCACACTCGCGGGCCAAAACAGCCCTTGAGCTGAGGGAGGCTCTGGAAAATGTTGTTTCACACTTGGCTCTTTCAGCACCCTGCACCAGGCACAGGAGGCAGTTCGGTCCTTGTGCTTCATTTCAACACCACCAATATTGACCTTTTCTTTCCTTAATGAGAAAGGATTCAGGGAGGTAGGAATGACAGGAAAGGAGGTTTTTTCTTTGCTCCTGCTTTGTGAGCTGAGCAGAGGAAAGAGATGCTCAGGGTTCACTTGGGGGACTTTTCACCTTGACATTGTTTGAAAATAGAAGTGCTGGGCTGGGATGGTTTTACTGCTTTCTGCACTCTGGGAAGGGGTTTTGCCACAAGGCAGAGGAGAGGCCACACTGAAAATCAGCTACTCCTTGGGGCTTTTTTCCTCCTCAGTCTGCAGATCAAATAATGGGTGCTCAGCAATGGCAGTCTCAGAGTCCACTGCTCAGAGCAATGAGGTCAGGGTAGAAAGAACTTGGTCCCTGTGAACTGAATTGTCTGCCCCTACCTGCACTGCCCATGTCCAAAGGTTTCAGCTGGGTCTTTAGGACGAGGATGGTTTTCTAAACTCCTCTTTTTGGTGTCAGGCAATTGCGACAGAGGTTTTAATTTTTGCAGAAGGGGTTGTTTCTGCTGCTTCATGTGGAGAGGAAAAAGCCATGTCATGTCCTGAAAGCACAAAACCCCGTCAAAAAGACACAACTTCTCTTACTTAAAATAAACAAATACAAATGATGTCATGATTTTGGGAAGCTTAATTTACAATTTATGAAGTCTGAGATTAACAGCACTGCACATCCAGGAGAGTTGAACAGCAGTAAGTGATTTCCCTGGCTTAATTCAGTACCAAAAAAAGTAACAAGACCTAAAAAAAATTAAGTAACTATTTGGCTCCTGCTCACATAAATTCAATCTAAGGAGGAATTCCCAGGGAGGTTTTCTAAATGAATTCCCAGTGAGGCAGATAGGAAAGCCAAAGCACACATCCAGCCTTAAGCCAGTGATTTCCAACCTGTCTCACCAGTTGTGTGTGCCACAAGCAGTGCAGGATCAGGCTCTCAGCAGGTTCTGACCACTGCCCTGTGGCAGCCAGTGGCTCTGGTGCCATCCTTCCATCCTGCTCCCAGTGGAAGTGGTGACTCAGGCTTAATGAAGGAACACACCTTCCTCAGTGTGCGAGCAAGCTCTGTGTCATCTTTGCTTTACCGTGGCTGGTGATGCATCAGCCTCCAGGCTCAACCAATAATATCAATCCTCTTGTTTTGTAAACAGAATATAAAAAATAATTTGCTTGGAAATCACCAACAGATTAACAACCTCCAGCTGTAACCTTGATGACTAATTCAGCCTGATCTAACTCAGCTGTGCCAAAGTTCTCATTTGTATAATTTGACATTTTCCTACAGGTTCTCCACAAGGAGGAAGGAGAGGAGATGGGTTTTCAGATGGAGCTGAGGTTTGTTTGAGGCTTGTTTTGAAACTGTGTGCTCAACGGGGTGTAAAGATTGTGCAGATCGTGTTAGGATAACCTGCTGCAGACCTGTCTGGAAGGAGAAGTGGAAAGGACTGATCTAGAAATCAGAGAGACATTTTTGCAAAGCTGGAGGCCTGCTTTTGAAAACACTGAATTCAGTTCCACACTGAAAAAGAAGTCTCCAAGATAAAAGTTTTAATATCTAAGTCAATTTCAGCCTGTTTTCATCATGAAGGCATGTATAAGCTTTTGTATCAGAAGAAAAGCAGGATAAAAAATTGAAATGCAGATATATATTTCTCATGGCCTTCAGATTCTTTGTTTCTCTTCCAGCTGATTTGCTGTGTTGCTGTGGATTTATTAAAACTAAAAGGGTCAGCACTTCAGGAGGAACAGATAGATAAGCCAAAAATTCCCAGTCCAGTGTGATCCATTTTCAGCATTAATTCTGAGCAGTTTTCATGTTGGGCATGGGTGAGTAGATCCTGGTTGAATTCACTGTGTGAGCTCAGGGTACCTTTCAACACACTCCCCTATGCATCACAAAAAGCTGTAATATTCAGGAAAATATGCCCTCTGCCTTTCCCATGGCTGAGTTCATATCTAAGAGCAAGTTGTAAAGATACTTTTTGACCATGCAGAGTGTGTCCCTTTGCAGGAAGGGAGAGAGGAGGCTGAGGAACAGCCCAGACACGTGAACAAAGGGAACAATAGGAACTATTCTGCAGGCAGAGGCTGCTGCATTCTTGAACACATTCACATGGATAAAGGAGATCAAATAAGAGCTTCCAAAGCTGCACGATGATAAGAGAAAAATATTACAGTGCAGTTCTGCAGGCTGGACTGTGCAGTGATTATATAGCAGTTAGTCCAACACAGCTCCCCAGGGCCAAAATGCAATCAATAACCCTTCCCTTAGAATCCTGGCTTCTCTGCAGAGCCACAAGAGCATCTGATAATTCCCTGGCAGCCCCAGCCATGGCTGGGCTTGTGCAAAGACCTGGTAAGTTGAATGTCTGGTTTGTGTGCTTTCAACATACAGTGAGGCTGGGTTGGAGGCACAGCACAGGGAGGGATGTCCACATCCCTCCTCTGACACTGATCCACTCCTTGGGCTTGGGCAAGTCATCTAGTTGCAGTCCAAGTCCCAGGAGCTGCAGCTGCAGGAGGCATAAAGGGAACCAGGACTTTCCCTGGACATCTGCACCCAGGGAAGGTATGTCCCAAAGGAAAGGGATGGGTATGGGAGAGAGGTGGAGCAGAAGAAGCTGGGCTGGGTGGTGGCAGTGGCTGTTGGGTAGAAGAGCCCAAGGTGGGATACAGGTGGGTGTACCACAGGTGGGGAGAGGGATGGAGACTCCCCTTCTGTGGTTGAAAAGAAGAGACAAATTCATCCCTTCTTGGCTGACTAGAGCTTCAGTTAGAGGCAGTGCCAGGGCAGGACATTGCTAGCAGCTCCCAAAAGCTGGAGCTGGGATTTTGAAGAGGAACACACAAGGAAATATTATCCAGAGCTTCTTCCAGACAGCTCTGGTTGATACGGAGTACAAACAGCAAGCAAACGAGCAGTTTGTGTTGTAGCTGCATTAGTGCTTCGTGCCTGTGCTCTGGGGTTGGCAGGCTGCCTCTGGGCTGGGCCGGGAATGGAGAGGTGCGTCTCCCAGATCCCCTGTTTCTCTGCCAGGGCGTTTCCAAGCAGCTACAAATTGCACCACTTCTGACGCAGGACATCTCGTAACTGCACCGCCTGTCCCGCTCTCTCTCACCAACTCTGAACTCCAGTGTTTATACCAAAACCCAGAGATGTGGCAGTGCTGTGAGAGGGTTGAAAGATGGCTGATGTTAAACATCTCTAAAAGGAGTCCTGGATGTGGAGATGATTTCTGAGCACATCCAAAGGAGCTCCTTCACCTCTGCTTCCCACCAGCAGAATCACTCAGGGCATCTGTGTTATAAACAGATGGATGGTAGCCCAATAAAAACAACGGCAGCTTTTATATACAGCCTCCAGTTCAAGCCCTTCCAGGAGAGACTGTTTCAAATAGCAAAAAATACACATCAAAGCTGGCCCCCAGCATCTGCCAGGTTTTTTGGGGAGCCACAGCATCTGTGTGGTAGGTACATCGCAAGCAGTCGCTCCCCAAATGGGAATCCTTCCAGGAGTGAACTGGGGAGAGCAGGGCCATTTGGGGCTATCAAGAATGTGCATGTTCAGCTCTGCTTTCTGCACCTACTGAACTCAGGTGGGTGGCAGGACATTCCTGGAGCACCCTCCCTAGGGAGTGTGTGAGGTGTCACGCAGGGCTGTGCTCAGCTCTGGAAGCAATGTGTACCAAGAGCTGATAAGGAGAATGTGAGCCATAAAACACCCCAGCATCATGTGGGTCCCTTTAATCCAGACTGGGAGGTGTGCTAATAGGATGGTTGGCAGCTCTGATTGCAAAGACTCAGAAAGAAATGGAGAAAGTCGAGTACCCTGTGCCAGAAAAGATCCCTTGCATCCCAGAGAGGAGCTGGTTGTCTGGAGGGTCAGGTTGTCAGTTTCTGTTTTCCATGACAAGGTCATTAAGGATAGGGCAAAGGTGAATGGATCCTCAGCTGTTGTCATCCCCCACAGTCATCCTCTGCAGCAACACCAGGTCAGAGGAAAATCCGGGCTTGGTAACATCACCAGCCCATAGTGCAGGATACCCCAGGCAGCCCTTCCTGGGGCCAGCTCCTTGTACCCAGGATCGGTTGTCTGGGCTTTGCAGTGGCCCATGTGCTGTTTTGGCTGATGAGCAAGGCCAAAGCCAAAAGCCCATGCATTTATCTTTAAATCAGTCTAATTTCCTTTTCAGGAGAGAGGGAGGGAGAATGCAATCTTGTTCCAGCCAAAAGAGAGTTGGTGCCAGCCTGTGCAGGGGCAGGATGGATGGCTGGAGGCAGACAGGTCATGGGAGCTCAAGAGAAAGCCCCTGGTGAGCCGTGCCATCAGTGTCAGTTGTCCCTGGGCCAAGAGCAGCCCTGGCAGAGCCAGCACAGCAGGTAACGGGACACAACAGTCCATTTCCTACACTGAAATGCTAGAAAATGACCTTTCCACACTATTAGGATCTGGTGGGACACCCATAACACCTACAGCTTCCTTGAGCCAAAAAGACCTCACTGGCAAGGGCACTTTTGGCCTGGGGTAGCTCCTTCTACACAGGATCTTTGCTCCTGTGAAAAGCACAGCGTAAAATGTTGTCTGCTGAACTGGTGTTACTGTTTCAGTGAAAGCTTTGAGTGTTCTTGACTCAGTGTAAATAAATAATGTAGAAAGAATAATACAGAGCTAATAAAGCTATTATCTGGAAATATTGCAGCCTAATTTCCAGCTCAATGAAGATAATGAGTGTTGAATCATGCCTGGAGCATCCTAAGTAAGCAGCAGTGGTTTTGATAAAGGATAGGAGCGGATTTTTGGTCTCAGCCTGTTGCTTGCCAATAGATTTCTGGAGTGATCTGTGTGGGTTCCTAAGCTGGCTATGGGTCCACATTCCTCCTGGTGGCAGAGCTGGCTCAGCCTCCCATCGCCTCCATCCTGGGCTGGCCCAGGGAACAGGCCACAGCAGTGTGACCAAGCAAGTGGCACATGGCCCTGGAGCAGGATGGGAATGCCATCCCCAACGACAATGCCATGTCACTTGCAGCCTCTGCTAGACCCACATGGTGACCGTGTGTCACCAAAAGGGATCAGCCTTCCCCAAATAACTGATTCCCATGAGAAAGAAATTCCATCAGTATCCCACAGCTCTGTGGGCTGCAACTGTAGCTTGGGAAGAACAGTGGTCTTGGCTGTTCAGCCACAGGGAGGGCAAACCTCCTGTGATGGCACAGGGAGGGCAAACCCGTGTCCTGAGCAAATTCCTGCTTGCAAAATCCTTTACCCTCGCAGAAATGCAGGCACAGTGCAAAGGGTTTGCAGGGGCCGGACTCAGTGGTGCTTTGGAGCTTACACTATCACCGGCAAAGAGCAGAATGGGCTGCTCTTGGGGGCAGGAATGGGCTGCTAAATGCACAGCTTTGCAGCAAGCAGCCATCCCAAAATAAAACAAAACACCCCCGGACAAGTTAAGGATACACAAACGAACTGACAGCCTCTGAATCTGGCTTCACATCAAGGAGTCGTAACTTGAAAGCATTATTTAGACTACTAAGAAAAACAGCTGCAGAAAAGTACTGATGACGTGCTTTAAAGGGGGATTTCTGCAAGGAGAGTAGTGCTGGACTCCTGCTGGAAGTGGAGCATCTAGCTCCTTCAAAAATCCCAGCATTAGACTGGACAGCACTGCAGAAGGGCAGGATTTGTATAACCTGAAGAAAATAAAAATACATCCGGCCTTGCAAAAACCCTAACAAAACAACAAAACTATTTAAAAAGAATAAAAACCTACCTGGAGGAGAGCTTAGGGGAGTCGTGAGCAAAGGATAGGAGTCAGGGAGTAGATGCAATGCTTAGCAAGCTTTGGGGTTGCGGCTCCCCCACGCCAAGTCGAGCTTCCCGGTGCTGGGTGAGAGTAGCCCGTGCACATGGACCTGTGCAATGTTGGAGGAAAATATTTGCATCTGTCAAACAGAGCGAGCTTGTTACGGTACCCAGCAGGGCTCTATCGCCGAATCCCTTTCTGCATAGCCATAAAAAGCGGGCTGGGGGAGATAACTCCAAGGCGAGATTCTTGTGAGCTCGTAAATCTCCGCGAGCTGGGTCCCAGGACTGATGAAATCACCGGGAAGCCCAGTGGCCTGCTTTCCGCAGCGCTGCCCGCCCTGCCTCCACTAGCGACGGTATCACTGGGAGAAAAATGGAGCCAAGCTGTTGGGAGAGGGGTGGCTCTTTCCGAGCAACAGGGAAGCTGTTACAGCCCAAGGCTTTCTTAGGATTAAATGATTTAAGCACCTCTCCGGCATCCTGCTGATCTTTTGGAGGCGGGGAGCCTGATAGCTGAGACTCCTCGGGATGATAATTGTGGTGTATTTGTAGAATCAAAGGTTTCCCCTTGGACCGGGGCCAGCAAGCTTTGGGAAGAAGAATGGATCCAATACAAAGGGGTTTTTTAAAAGCCCATTAAGTCGCCTAGGGGCTGAGGTCAGATTCCCACCGCCTCGGCAGTCAGGGCTGAGGGAGCAAGGTTTCGTTCCCATCAGCTTAGCCCAAGTGGGAAAATTCTTCTTCCCCATTCCTCCCTTTCCCAGGTCTCCACAGGGAGGGGAATCGCCCTGGGGTCTGGGTGCAGACCCTGACGTCAGGCCTGGAGTGCACTGGGGGGCTGCCATCTCCCTCTCCTGCACCCCAGCTGCCCAGCTGGCTGCGGGGAGGCTGGAGGCAGGGTCTTGGGGCTCCCGGGATACCCAAGGCTGGGAGCTGCAGGAGACCTGTGAGACCTGGCGTGTGTTTGAGCCCTATGCTCATGATTTGCGCTGTCCCTTATACATAAACCAGCATCTGGGAGAGGTTGAGACGCTCCCAAAACCTGATCCTACCCCAGCTCACCATCGTTCAAAACAGGGAGAGCCATGAACAGACCAGGTTTGCTGCAGGGGCTGGGTATTCTTCTCCAAGGCAAGTCCGTGTTCCAAATACAGTCTCTGGAGGGACTGAGGTGTTGCAGATATTGTGGAAAAGGCTGAGCTGTGCATGCCCATCCCCTCCCAGTGACACTGCCTTGGGGGATGCTTGGGGCAGTCCTCAACATCCTGACCCCCTGGGCTGGCTCTCTCCTGTACCTGAGTCACCATCCTACTCCTTGCACTCAACTCCCCTGATGTGTCCTGAAACTTAAACAGCCTAATAGTCCCATCAGCATTTCTCTCCTCAAGGGTTTCTGGAGGCAACAGACATCCCTAGGAGTCAGTTCTTACTCATGCCGCCCCCGTGGAAAATATAAGAATGGGGCTGGTAATCCAGCTGTAACTAAGGAGGTTGCAACTGGGGAGGTCCCTCTCACTGTTGTTGTGACCATGATTTCCCTCTCTGCCAGTTTGGAAACATCCTTTTGTCACCAGCAATCCGGGGCATGTTTAGGGTCCATCCACCACGGGGACAGTGATACAGGGAGGCTGCTGTTACTGCCACGTCTCCTAATGCCCCCAGCTGCTCATCCCTGCACTCCCACGGGCTCCTCCTGGGCTCTCGCAAGGCTGCAACCTGAGTCTGAGACCTCTGAGCAGCACCAGCCATGGGCAGCTTTTAGATTCTGAGGACATCCTGCCAGGATATCAGCCAGAGTCTTGTGCATGGACCCAAAATTACTGCAAAGCAGTTGGAGGAGGAGAGGTTTGTGTGCTTGGGCAGAGAAAAGGCTGAGCAGAGGAAAGAGAAAAACTGTCTGTTGTCCTGCAGAATCCAACCCCATGCCCAGCCAGGAAAAATTTCCAGTAGGGCTATTGCTGTGGGTACAGCCTGGATCAGCCAGAGGTGGCTGCAATAGCTCCCCATCAAAAACACTCCCAGCACAGTGGCTCTGACAGCTGATGGAGCCACAGCTGCACAGAGACCCTGGGGTGGAGCAACATCTGGGTACCATGGAAAAGGGACACACGAGCCTGCGGAAGTCCTCACATCAGAGAAACTGCAACCAGAGAGTAACCAGAAGCCGTCCAGGGAAAACCTGTTAGAAAATATAGCCAGTCAAGAGAGATGATCTCATGGTGCTGATGTCACCCCAGGAGTGCCCAGTGACGGAGCAGGGAGGCTGGAGCAGCACTGTGCTCGCTCCATCCATGCAGGATGTGATCTCTCGACAGGGATCCAACAGGACTGCTGCTCTGCTGACTGCAACATCGTTGTTCAAGTCCTGTAACAGATCTGTCCTGAATTCTGCTGTTTAGAAAGAAAAGCATCACCAGGACCTGTAAAAGCCACACTGATGTTCTGAAAGACACTGGGAGCATGTATGTCCAGTCACACAGCTGTCAGGGATGGGAGAAATTTTCCTGCCTGTGCTGGTCGCTGAGTCTTCACATTCCAGCCCTTGTGCTGGGAGGAACAAAACCTCTTAGCTCTGCAGTTACTGGAGACAGGAGGCACAAACTTTAAGTCATCTGGAGTCAGGCACTGTAAAAATTTAATGATGCAGGACAAATCGGGGACCAAAATAGCGAGCAAGATGGAGATGGTTTTGTGATTTATTGTGCTCAGCCAGGACTTGGGGTATCTGTGAGCCATTCCCAGGTCAACCACAGACTCCAAGAGTGACCTTGGCTGAGTCACTTCGGAGAAATTCTGCCAAGAATTGGCTTAGGCATCTTGCAGAAGTAAGATAGATGCCTAGAATATTGAATCATGTCAAAAATCAGAAGGATTAAGATATTCCAAATGAAGGTAGGCCTTTGATGAGGACTCCTAATTCCTTTGGATAAGCTTCTTTCCTTAATGGACAGCAGAATTGGGCTGGGACCCACCAAATGATCTGGGGTTTAACTGTTTTGTGCTCCAGTAAGAGGCTGGAGGCTCATCACGAGCATAAGGTGATTTGGCACTTCCTCACTCTTTCTCTGCTACAGGTCTGGAGCAAAGGATGCTCCACTGATAAAACAACAGCCTCACTTGTCTCCCTGGCTGTTGTAGCCATGTGGGTTTGTAGCCCACTCCTCCAGGCAATGGAGCCAGATCTGGCCAGGCCATTTCCACCTCCCTGTCTTCCCTTCCTGCAAAGCCTTAATCTGAGGTTTTAAATGGGATTTAAGTGATGCTCTGGCTTTTTGCTGGCCCCTCTGCAAAGGCAATAAATTCAGCCTCTGCCAGATGTGAACAAATAAAAGCAGCTCTCCCTGTAGGCTGTGTTTGCACACATCCCTGTTAAACCCTTCTCTGACAGCCAAAGCAACAGCTGTTGGAAATCTGCACCAGTCTCTGGCCTTGAGAGAGAGGCACTGATTTACACCCCTCTCCCACCCCTTTGCTCCTCTTCCTCCTGCCTCACCTCTTCCCTGGATGCTACCCCTCATCTCACCTCCTTCCCTGCTCTCTGGAGATAAATAACCATGGATGTGAGGAAGACAACAGGGTACTGAACCTTCCTCCACTGAGAATTTGCTCTGTCTACCTTGAAAGGTTTTTGTTGTTGTTGTTTGTTTAGTATCTTCTACAGCAATTCAGTGCAAGAAAAGTAATCTCTAGGAATACAGAGGAGAAAAAAGTAACAGATCCCTAATCAGGAATGGCTTGTTTTCTAGCAGGGCTGTGGAGTCTAGAGGGGAAGAGATAGAGCCCTCCAGCCTCCCTGAACAATACATTTTCCCCCAGACCCAGCATCTGAGGCTGGCACAAGGCTGTGGGTGAAGCCTGGCACTGGCAGGAGGCTCTGGGAAGGAAGAGTCAGCCTTGGCTTTGTGAGCAAACAGGAGCTGGGTGTCAAGAGCCTGCCAAAAACATGCCAGGTACCAGCAAGATGATCCAAACCAGGGCATGGCCACACGTGCAGCATCTCACAGGAGACAGCTGGGAGAATGAATGGGGAGGGAAGCACGAGGGGCTTCTGGCAGCTGCAGGGAGCAGTGGAGAGGGGAAGAAGGCAACGACAGGAGCACAGAGAGGGGTGGGATGGAGGGCCCTGGCCAAGGCACTGAAATAATTTAGGGCTTCCTACACCCCCAGCACACTTACAAGTGCTTTGTATCTCTCTGCCACTCATCTGAGTTGTCTGTTTTCCACAGGGCATGGTGTTCTTTCAGGTGAAGCAGCCAGGAGAGGCTGTGCTCTCCCAGCATCTCCCAGCAGAGAGTGGCTCTAGACAGGGCAGGGCTGGAGCAAGACCTTGCTATAGCTGTTTGCAATAAGTCTCACAATCTGCTCTCTAATTATTTGTTACATTTTTTGTTTCTTAGAAAGACAGACTGGGTGGGGCCCTGAGCAACCTGGTCTAGTGGAGGGTGTCCCTGCCCATGACAGGGGGGTTGGAACTAGATTATCTTTAAGATCCCTTCCAACTCAAACCATTCTATGATTTTGTAATATGATTCCATGATTTTACCCTTCTCTGAACACACTAGAAAAGAATTCGGTTGCTTGGGCTCGATATTCCCACCTCCACCAAGGTACAACTCCCTGGTCCGCCATAAAGCACTTATGTGCATGTGATTAAATGCCACTGAAGCGGATGGGAATTTGCTTACAAGCAAATTACAAATTCCTTACAAGCTTAAGGACTTTGCAGAATCAGGGCCTAAAACCACTGAGTCTTTACTAACACTCTCAGCCGGCTGAGTCCTGCCTTGGGAATGCGTTTATTTTCCCTTTTGAGGCTATGAAATGTTATGCTGAAGCTTTGCCTCCCCTGCCAACTGCAGGGAGCTGATGTGAATCCTGGGGTGAGATTGGGCTCGGCACTGTTGGAGATAATGCTGGCTTAGGGTGTGGTTTGTTTTCATACAGAACATCCCAGCACAGATGCAGAACCACTAAAGGTCCTCTAAGTACTCTAAAAACCTCGTATCAAAAAGCATAATGCTGTGTCCTACCTTTGAGCCAAAACCAGCCCTGATTGCAGGATGGAAATCTTCCCATAAACTCCAATGGATTGGGATGCTGGTAGGGGCTCAGATGGTGGGTTTGTTTGTTTTTTTTTTGGTGCAAGTCTTCAGTTTAGACTGAAACAACAATTAAATGAAAGCTGTCACCTATTTTTCTGCTGCGCAGATCATCTGTGCAACGTGAAAGACTATAACCTCAAGATGAGAGGGCTTTTTTCCTCCAAAATCAATTTTATTTAATTTTTGTAAGGGGATGGGTTCCATATTCCATTACTGTCAGCTGAATCAAGAGTGTCCTTTTAAGTTTAACTGGAGCAGACACATAAAAACTCTTCCCCGGGGATAAGACAATATTGATCTGACATGGATTGGTCTCAGAGAACATTTATTAGGGTCTAGTGAGCAGCTAATGATGAACACTACCAAGTATATTCTTACAGATTTAGAACAAGAAACCCATTTTCTTTCCCTCAGCTCAGAGAAAGTCCTGGTTTAGTTCTTCACCCAATGAGCAAACCCTGCCAACCCCCTCCTGTTACAAGGCATTACAGGGATTATTTTCCAGGCAGGCTTGGTACCCATGCTCTCCCCTTCTCGGGGCCGGATGCTCATCAGTCTCACACGATGACTGTTGCATGTGTCCTACTTACCCAGAGAGGCTCTGGGCAGCTGGTTATTGGGTTTTCTTGTCTGAATACAGGAGCTTAATTTAATAGGCGGCTGTTGGAAAAACAAGCAGGAAAGCAACACAATGGGGCTTGATAAGCAGCATCCAAACAAGCTCCAAGGAGGCAATTACAAGAAAATGGCTGAGCAGTTTCGATGAGGAAGATACAATTCCAGATGCCAACCATTACGCAGATACTTGCCCAGGCTGGGAGCTTCCAGATCAAACCATCACTACATGGTTAACGAAAGTCCTTGAGGAGGGGATTGGGAAGAGGGGTCCTGGGAAGGCATTTTGTGGAGGAAAAAAGGTGAATGGAAGAGCAAAAGAAAAGCTGTGCTGGGGTCAGAGGCAGTGACCATCCTGCCCAGCATGCTCTCATAGCCAATGGTGTATGATAAGCCAAGAGTATGAGAAGTGTTCGGGGGTATTTTCCCATAAACTCTCCAAGCCTGCAGCAGGCTGCATGCAGCTCCAGGACTTCCTGAGCTCGAGGCTTGTATAGAAATAGTGTATTGAATAGTCCTGGCCTAACCAGTTACCTCAGTGAAAAATGCTCCATATCTTTGATCACTGGTTCTTTGGTGAAAACAGAGGCCAGAGCTGCTCACAGTATTCAAGAAGAGAGAAAACCAGGAAGTTGTACAGAAGTTTTTCCTCTTACCTCATTAACTCCTATCTGTCTATTTGCTTTCTTGACTGCTGCTCAGCAATGAGTTGATGCCTTAATCAAATTCCTTGTTATAACTCGGGATCCTTTTCCTGAGGGGTTGCAGTCAGTTCAGAGCCCATTGCCATGTGCATGATGTTAGGAGTGCTCCCTCTGAGGCTCATCACTTACATTTGTCTCCACTGAATTTCATCTGTCATTTTGTCACTGAGCATCCTGAGGTCCCACTGCGGTTTGGTGCCTTTCCAAGCAGCTCAGTGTCACCAGAAACCATCACCACGTCCCCACCCACCCCCACTCCTACACCACTGATGAAGACACTGAGCACAGACCCCTGCTCAGATCCCCATGAAACTCCCCATCTCGTAGCTCCAGTGCAGACTGACCATCCCAGTATGGCCTTTGTGGTTTCTGTCTATAAACCACTGAGGTTTATTTCATGGCTCCTTACTCCCTTCAAAATGTTTTGATGAAGTATTTTGTCAGAGCCTTTAGGAAATCAATATCTCTTATATACATTAGATCTCTATTTTCCACCACATATTTGGCTCCATCAAGGACTCTGGTAGATTTTGTGAGTTAAAATTTCTCTCGCCAAAACCTGTGCCCTGGTACAGATGTTTATCCTCTTGTCCTGCCAGTTTCACAACACCATCATTGGGTTTGCTGCTCCAGATAACCTGCCCTTGACACTTTTATCCCAAAACTGCCTCTGATTGTAGCTTCCCTTTGCTTCAACACCCGATGTGCACAAAATCAAGCAAGGCAGGCTGGAGACCAGCATGGCTGAGCAAAGACCTGCTCCTCAAACTGAGGAGTGAGAAGGAAATGCATAGCCAATGGAAGCATGGACAGTTGACCTAGGAAGAGTACAGGGATATGATTTGGATGTGTAGGGATGTGGGTCAGGAAAGCTAAGGCTCATATGGAAAAGGTCGACGAGAACATGGTCTAGTGGAAGGTGTCCCTGCCCACAACAGGAGGGTTGGAACAAGATGATTTTGAAGGTCCCTTCCAACCCAAGCCCTTCTGTGATTCTATGATTTTACTCCATGACTTTGTATCAACTCCCCTAAGGATGCTCTGTCTTTACTTTCCCAACACTGGCTTCTCCTTTGTCTCTGTATCAATTTTTGTGCAGAATCCATATGAAACACAATCACAGTAAATCCCTTCCTGCCTTTTAGACCTTCCCATATAGCTGTTGCCAACAAAGAAAAAACAATTATACAAGACGTAAAGAGCTTGACCTCTTATCCAGAAAAAAAGTTTACTTAAGGTAAAATGTTCCACGCTATTAATTTGATGTGAGTTTTGATTTGCACCAAGAGTACTAACTGCTCGTTCTGCCATCTCATGCAGCGAGGTTATTCTCATGCATGTGGGAATCCAACCGTGTATCCAATTGCTGCTCTGATTCACGTGAAACGGGAACCCCTGGAAAATTGATTTCTTAAATCTAAGCGGAGAATACCGCAGCTTGGGAGGCCTCTCCCAGGCAGCTGCGACACAGATCCCGCGTGTCCGTGTCACCCATGTCGCCAGCCGGGTGAAACTTTATCTTCGCCGCTCGGCGGGAGCGGGACCCCCCCG
>VZRO01001498.1:11058-112462 GCA_013397915.1 Daphoenositta chrysoptera | reverse complement strand
GAGCCCGCGTCCCACCCCGCCCCGGGCACTGCGCGGAGCTGTTGCCCCGGGGGGATCGCTCGGGCTCCGCGGCGCCCGCCCCGCTGCCGCGTCCCGGGCCGTGGCGTGTCTCCCTACCCCGGTGTTCCCCCGGCCCCGGCGTGTCCCGGGCGGTGCCCGGCCCGGTGGGCGCCGGGCAGGGGGCGCCCACGCGGGGGCGTGGGATGCGGGATGCTGCTGCTGCGCTGCTTTCTCCATGGCAACGCCTCCGGAGGATGCTGCAGCCCCGGCGCCGGCTGGCACGGCGGCTCCCACCCCTGCGGCGACTCCCACACCACCGATGGACCCCCTAATGGGGCTCCCGGGGCTTTGGGGGCTCTCAGCCTCCTGAGTGCCTCCCCATAGGCACAGCAGTTTGGGGGTGCCCCATCATCTGTATGTGCCAACCCGTTGGTGCTGGTGTCACACATATTGCTGCAGGCATGCTCTGATCCAGCCGATGCTTTGATGTGGGAGCTGAGGTGGGAGTAGGATTTTGGCATGTGCCGGTGTTGGGCTATGGCTTCGCTACAAGCAGGTGTGTGGCTCAGGCACCAGGTGGGGAGGTCGGGTCTGTCATTGGCTGCACCCACCCAAAAATTCTGGGAGATTCCTGTCAGGGGTCTGCATGGAGGAGGGACAATGCCCTTGCTGCATGGAGCCTCAGGGGTTGGCACCCACTGCCCTTGGTGTGCGATGGCTGTGGTGGGATCCTCATCTTTCGGTTGGCACAAAGTCTTCCGTGTGAACAGTGGGGTTTTGTCCCTGGGGTCTGCAACGCTCGTGTGTCTTTCACACCACGCTGCCTCTTGCATCGGTGCTGGTGTGAAACAGTCATTCTGCATCCTTAAGTGATCAAGGTTAATTTAAGGCAAAGACAGATGATAATGTGCCTCCTGACAAAAGCCATGTGAACTGACAGGGCTGTGCTGCCAAACTGGGGGTGAGGGGCTCCCCATGGAAATCGGAGGCAGGTGGAAGATCATGGGGTGCAGCCAAGTCCCCTTTTTCAGGTACTGGGGAGAGGGAAGCCCATGGCACAGGCTGCCCCAGTGGTTTTGACCAGGCCTGAGCACTGCAGATGCCTGGCATTGTACAGCCAGCCAGCTTCTCCCAGCAGCATGAAGAGGGAGACGCTGGCGTTTTCCTTTTTTTTTCCCTCTCTAGAGGTTGATTCTGATACTGCGTATAAAATCAGGTGCTGGTGTGTATTAATGCCTCAGTGGTGAACCGTGGTGCAACCTCGTTATCCTCCCGTGCCATAAAACAATGTATTCCAAAGCTATCGGCATTCCCTGCCTGCCCCTCTTCGAGTCCCATTAGTAGTAAATGGGTCCTGCAGCATCTGGACGTTTTTCCATGAGCACTGGAGTTTGTTTTGGTGTGCATTTCCCCCCAAACCCCGCGGGTCAGACATCCACCTTGCTGTTCCTCGATTAATGAGTGACTCGCCCTGCCCTCCCCATGGCCATATGCCGAGACCTGCCCCTGCTCTGTCAGGAGCGGGAAGCGAAAGCCAAAGTCCACGATCTCTGACCGCCCAACATTGTGTGACACCGGGACAGAAGGAAGCAGTGACGCTTCCTGGCTCTGGCCAGCACTCAGCTGGTGTGGGGCTCTGCCGGTGGTGCCTCCGCGATTTTTGGGTCCAGCCAGCCAGGTGTGCACCCTGCTCCGTGTCCTGGCCTCTGCCCTGGGGAGGCAAACAGGATGGGTGAGGTGTAAAATCAGCACTGAATCCGCTCCCCTGGGCTTGAAACGGAGTCTAACCGGTCTTGACCTGAGCTGGCTCCTTATCTGACCCTTTGTTTGTGGCAGGGGTGCAGGAGGGAGCAGGAAAGGGACAGCCACGGCAGGCTGGCTCCTCCGGTGAGGACAGGCAAGACCTGGGGACAGCTGGTCTAACTGGATCGTGTTTATCTCCCTTTGCTTCTGTGCTTTGTTTTGGTTTCTGCCTCCTCTTTTTCCTGCGCTGTCATGTCACAGCTGAGGAACCCCAGGCAGGGAGGACGTGGAGTTGTTGGGCAGCTGGGCTTCCCGCAAAGTCTGTTTGTCAGCCAGCCAGGAGCGTGGCTCCTCTTGCTCCATCTTCCTGCTTTGAAGTTTCCATGCTCTGACCATCCCTGCTGGGTCCATCCCTAAAGGTCTTTGGCTGATGCACTTGGAGCAGCCCACCAACGTGCCCAGGTTGCAAACGTACCTGGTGCATTTATAACCTGAATTGTTTGCATGGGGTCCTGACAGATGCACCACCCAGAGCGGGTGGTCTTCTGCCCATCCTCCCCCTGCACAGACACCCACTGAGCTGCTCCTACAAGGCCACTTTTATCCCTGAAGTATTAATAAATGAAGCTTGCCTATTTCTGTGAGCCTTTTTAAGAGGCTGGCGGGGCTGCCTTGAAGGCTTGCTCGGCAGTGCAACTCTTCAGAGTTTTTTTCCGTATGTGCTCTAGCAGTCGATAAGCCAGGGCATCCAGCTGTCAGCTTTGGAGATTGCCAAAGCCTGCTCAACGACATTTCTGCAGGCTTTGCTCACAAATGAGGATTTTGTTGGACGCTTTGGTTTCTGACTTGATGCTGGTAATTAAATATCTTAACTTGGCTTCAGAAAGCTGCCACTGCCGTGGAGTGACTGCTGAGGCCATGTGAAGCAAGATGTGCTTGTTCTGCTGGAATTGAGTGTGACCTAACTACGATTCTTCAACCTGCTATTTATTTTCTTATAAAAATATACTTTTTTATATAAGTAAAACCCTTTTAAAAGGGGAAGGAAAACCTTGTGTTTTACTGCTGTGCTGTTAAGCTTGCTTAGACCTGCTGGGACAGCTGTTTATTTGCAAGTTGTGGCAGCCGAATGCCATAAAATTCAAATCATGTCCATATTGATTTTTTTCCCCTCTCTCTTTTAAGATAATCATATATGTACTTTTCACTCATGCAGCACAACAGATGTCAGTACCATGCTGAAAAAACAAGGAGCTGATCTGAGCAAAGGGCTGTAAATTGGGGCAGAAATACTGAATGCCTGATCCTGACTTGTGTGTTGGTTAATTTAGATGCTGAGCCACGTAGATTTACTCGCTCTATGTGTTTGCCATACTAGGGGATGAGAGAAACAATTAGTTAAGGGTTGGAAAGTCATTAAATATTCCAGCAGAAGCTCTTCTGAGTATGACATTAGTTCCCTCACCCTTCATGACATATTCTTCATGCAACCTAAAGTAGAGGAAGGCGTTGGAAATAGATGGTCTTTAAAGTCCATTCCAACACAAACCATTCTGTGATTCTATGATTTCTGACTTTCTATTTAATGCAAAAATTAGAGGCTCCACAGCCCCTTGCCAGATATATGTTGTGATTTGCTGTTTGCCTTTGATACTTCTTTCCTTTCTTCCTCAATTGGGAGAAAAGCTGTGCTGGTGCCTACTTACCCTCCTGGCCTCTCAGGAGACCATTTGCACTTGGTATCTTCTGTCCTTGTGGTGTGTCATAACATTCTGGAATACACTGAGGAACCAGGAGTTCTGGGGTAGCGCAGAAAATCTCGGCTCAGTGAGTCATAAAGCTTTCAGATCATTGTGGCCACTGAGAAGAAAACCAAAGGAGATGGAAATGAGAGAAGTGGCCTGGCAGACCATGAGGATGTGGTTAGTTGACTGAAGAGTTTCAGGATCTGAGCTGACAGCGCTTTGTTTCATGATTGGTGTGGCCTGAACACCAGCCACCTGAATTACAGCAAATTAACGCCTGAAGTTGTCTGAACATCTGGCCTGTGTTTTACTCGTGGTGGGGTCGGGTGGGGTCATTCCCAAGGGCATCTGTCCCATGCTGTGCCCCGGTCTGGAGCAACTTCTGTGCCCTCACGTGTGTCTCCAATTACCCTGTCCTGTTAGTGCTCCCTCCTGCATTCACCCCCAGCCTTTTGGGGGGAGTTTGTTGTAAATGCATTAAATGAAGGAGGTTTGTGCTGCCTGGAACACCTGGGCGAGGAGGTTGCTCATGGTCCCTTCCTGAGTCAGCCAAACTGGATGGGGTGGCCCAGCCTGGAGACACTCACTGGTGAGTCAGTGTGACCGTGACTCAGTAGGTTTCTCGATGTTCTGCTCCTCGTGACCGAGTTGCCTTGAGAAATTGTGTTGGAAACATCGCCTTGACCCACTGGAAGGGTGGTGTTGGACAGGCATGTTCTTACCCACCAGCTGCTCATCATGCCAGTGCTGGTTGGTGCTAATGCTGGTTGCTCTTCGAACCTCACCTCTTCCTGCAGTACATGCCACTTGCTTTGCTGCTGTTTGGATTTTTGTTTTTTGTGTTTGGAGCTCACTCATGGACATGGAGGAAGCGCAGCAGTGCGTTGTTGTGTGGTTGGTAAGAGCTGACGTGTTGCTGGCTGGAGACATCCTCGTCTTTCCCAACCCAGAGTGCCAAGAGCTCCCCGGCAGGGCCTGGCGGATGATTGAAGGGTTATTTGCTGTGCCAGACAAGTGGCTTCATGTTTCCCTTCTGCATTCCTGGGGCTGAGCTCTGCATAGCGATGTGCATTCAGCTATGTGCTGCTTACCTGAATCATGTCTCCCCGTGCACGCAGCTCGCATGAAAGTCAGGGCTTTCCCTGTCCAGGCTGCTGTGTCCCTGTGCCACCGAGTGCTTTTATGAGAAGGTAATGAAATCAGGTGTGGAGGGTGTGGTGGAGGAGCCGCAGGAGTGTCCGGCTCTGTCTGCGGTGGTGAAGGCGACTGTCCCTGCTTTTACCACACCTCCTGAAGGGACGCTTTTCAGAAGCTGAACCCAGTGACCCAATTACTGACCTCTGGGTTTGGACTGTTGCCAGGAATTCTGCACTGAGGCTCCTCGTCCCCTTTTGCGCAGGCCCTGGGTGGAAAGCAGCCATGCCAAAGCTCAAAACAACTTGGCAACAGCCAGAGATAGGTGAGATAAAGAGAGGGGAAGGACCCAGTTAATCCACCTGAGCTGTGCCCATCCCTAGGAGAGCAGAGGAAAAACGCAGTGGGATCTCCTGGTGTTCCTTGCTCCCTGCCGCTCGTCTTTCACGTGCGGCTTTCATCCTGTTTCCCGTGGCGATGGGCTGGGCTGCTGGCAGATCCTGCCTTGGGGCAGTATGGCAGGAGGAAGGAATTCAAAATCGTGCCATTCAGAGGCAGGCTCTGGGGGGTGGTGCGTGAAACACCAGCAGCTAGGCTCTGTACCAATATGCAAAACTGAGCTACGGAGCTTGGCAGCTTTTGGGGAAGGCTCTGCAGGGTGTTGGTTCCTTCGATGCTTTGCAGGAGGATCAGCCTGCCTCCCCTTCCAGCGAGCGTGGCATCCTCAGAGGTTGTAGCATCGAGTGTTTAAGCGCAGACTGTCACTGAGCAGGAGAGTCCTCGCTGGACAGGAACACAACTGCCCGTACACTGAGGCTGCAGGGGAGGGGAGCTGGGTCTGTGCTCTGCATCTGGTAGCCAGCTCTGCACCACTTGGGCTGGGAGGAGAGGACAGTACTTGTCACTAAAATCAAAGAAAAGTGGAGTGTGAAAATGGGGGATTCAGAGGGGCATCGTTCAGGGCTGGGATCTGCAGCCACTCAGGTCGGAGGTGTGAGAAGGAGAGTGCAGTTACCTGGGGGTGTGGAAAGATGTTTTATGTTGCTCAGATGGTTTTCCAGCAGCTTGGTGCCTGTTATAGGCAAACTCTGTTGGCAGGCTTTCCTCCCAGCTCCAGCAGGGAGGAGGAGGAGGATTGCGGAACAGTCCAGAGACAATTTCCTCCACCCCAAATAAGCAAGATGAATTGCTTGCTGTAGCATGGCCATGGAGGCAGTGCAGGGGGATGTTTTCTGGCTCAGATGTGTTGTGTGACAGAGTTCAGTCCATGGTGGGTCTGCCCTGCTCCTGGTCCTGAGTGTTTCTTTTGTCCAGACCTTTTTTGAGGCAGCTCTCTGGAGCTGCACATCCATCTGACTTTTACCTAGCTGTGAGGTGTGGGGCTTTTTTTTTCGGAGTGCTTGTTCTTTGCTTGGCCTCAGCATCGACTTAATGAATGGTGCTTAGAGGAGCTGTGAACTCATGTCCCATCCTGGAGAGTCTGCATCAGCCATGGTCCGGTGCAGCTGTTTCCTTCAAGGATGCTTTTGTGGTTGGAAATGACTGTAAATCTGTTTGTGTAAAGCTTTACCTCCCGTGACTCCAGTCATCCTTCATGTTCCTGTTGTTTCATGCTGCTGCTCCTGGAAACCACAGCACCTTCTCGCCAGAGCTGAGGATTGGGGAGATGTGTCAGGGAAGGTGGATACCCTTGCTGTGCCTGGCTTCCACAGGAATCACATGCAAAGGACACTGCATTGACTGAGGTTTCCTTCCCTCTGCCCCCAGGGCATGAGGAGTGTCTTGGCTTGTGTGCCCAGTGCAGGGAAGAGAGGCTGCTCTGTGCCTTGATACCAGGGCAAGCCTCTCAGGTGCCTGGTGTTTTTCAGCTGCCCGGTTTGACTTGGCACCGTTCTCCTTGCATATCCCATGCATCACTTTCAGCTGCCGTGCCTCTGCAGAGGGACACTCGCCCAGCTTGCTCGTGGACAGCCTGGTGTTGGATCTCATCCAGCAACATGGGAAAAAAGCAGCCCCACGGTGATGCCTCCTTGGGTTTTCGTCTTCCATCAACGCCTATGATCAAGCGCAGGGCTCCTGCCATGCCCATCCCTGTGTCTCAGCCTCTGTGTAGGACACAGCAGGGTTAAGGCTGTCGGAGCTCGGGTGTTGTTCCATGGTGCCGGGCGAGTGTCAGGCAGGAGAAAAGCTGAACTTGCAAATCTGTTCCTGGGCGCTCCGGTAAGTCATGCCAAGGACTGTTTGACCAGTGCTAATCCCAGGTGCCTCTAGAGCAACCTTGTTTACAATGTCAGTGCTTCAAATGGGTGTTCTGACAGAAACTTTACGCAAGCCATTTGCTTACCAAAGCTCTCTGGGTCTGGGAGTTTGGTTTTCAGACCTCAGTGTGCCATCTCCTTGTCCCAACATTTTGGAGACACCCTGCAAAGAGACTGGAAGCTTTTTGGGGACTGCTTGGATCTATTTATGAGTTCCGTCTGTTTTTCAATGGCGAGTGCTGCTGGCAAATTGCATGTGAAATAGGTGGTGGCTCCGGAGCCATGAGAAATCCCTGCCCATCACAGGGAGCAAAAAGATGCTGAGGAAAATTTTTGGAGCATGCTAAATATTATAATTCCTATAGTCGGTCTGCTTTTGGGGCTGGGGCTGGAATTGAGCCTTTATGCTCATCGTTTTTTCCCCATGTACTTTTGTATTAAATGCTGCTCTTCTGCTTACTGGGCTCAGCAAAATTTGTCAGTTCTTAACTGATGCAGTGGTGGTCATAGTTGTGTTCAAAGCGCAGTGATGTTGACAGGCTGTGATTTGGGTTACCTAGTCATGAAACTGTGCCATTCCCTTAGCTGGCACACCAGGACTTACCTTACATCCAGGCTTTTCAAGCCATTCTATAGCGTGGCAGCTTTCATCCTGAGAAAAAGAGAGTAAGGAGGGACTTTAGCCTCAAAATTCTCTGAATTGATTTCCAAAGGATTGCTTGTAGTTGCATCAGAGGAAGCTTTGTTGGTTTTGCTCTGGGGATGAGGCTGAACTAGGTGAGAGACGTGAGAGACAGTGGTGATGATGTGTCTCGCAGCTGTAGCTCGGTTGCCTCATGTTCATGTTTTCCTTTTACCTTTGCCTTTTGGTTTGGACTGTGTTTTTCATTTTGGTGAAAGTCGGGGCAAGACTGTGTCTTTGGGGTCTGGCACCCCACTATGCCATGGGGTATTGGACAATTAAGGAGGGACCCATCCCTGGGGATGGCAAGAACCAAGCTCCAGCAGTGGTAATGGGCTGTTATAGTGTATTCAGAAATGTATGCCCTTAGTCTCTGAAACTGACTCCAGGCAACATGGAGTGGGAGCAAAAAGACCTGTGAAAAATGGGTGCTCATTTTTCCAGGAGGGAAAAAAGCCAAAGGAAACACATCCAACAGTCGCCTTGTCAGATATGTCTCGGGAATGTCCTTATCCAGCCCCTGGGTTGGGGTCAGTGCTGCTAATTACAGCTTGTCTCACTGCTGAAAGGAAAAGTTTGAATCTGTTCAGCCTGGGTTTCCCACAGCAGCATTTTGGGATGGCACCAGCCCCGTATCCCCATGCCTGGAAGCTCTTGTCCAAGGCCAGAGACCAGGCTGCTGTTTGCACCAAGCCTTGGATTTGTAAGCACCCGTCGTGGCTGAAGGTCTTGGAAAAACACCTCTCTGTCACTCTGGGCTATTCCAAACTCACCTGCTGCAAAAGGCCCTGCAAAGGCGCTCTGGAGCTCAAGGGATGTTGCTGTAAAGCACAGGACCAAGCACAGGACCGCCATCCTTTCTGGCGCTGGCCTTGTTTTTGGCTCTGTCCTGCCGGAGGATCCACAGCTCAGCTCTCCCTTGGGTGCAGCGCTTCCCGCCTAGCAGAACTGGCTGGCTTTCAGGAGAATAAACAGGCATTCTCTGCTGGAGCTGGGAGTCCCGGGCTGCTGCACGAGGAAAGAAGGTTGTGACCAAACGACTCTTTCATCTCCTGCCTCCACCCCACTAGCCACCTCTGCAGCCGCTCTGCAGTGCTGGAACTGGGCTGTGTCTGATTCACAGCACGCTGCATTCGGGGGACAGCTTTATGTTCTTGTTTCTAAATTCTTGCGTAGCTCCAGGAGGGGAAACCATCCCTAACCTTTCCATTTTGCACGAGGCTGTGTTTCTGTTGGGAGTCCCGCGTCACAGAAGCCTGTGGGGTGCTGCTGGTGGGGCTGTGGTGTTGTGAGGCCCTGGCACACACCCGGGCAGAGCAGCAGGGCAGTCTCTTACCTGAGAGCTCATGGGATGCTCAGTGCTTTCCCAGCTCCAGGTTGTGCAGTGCCCAACACAGATGGATGTTCACAGCTTGCCAGTGCTGGTGTAACCCCAAGCTTATTAAAAGCCCACAAGACTGTGTCTTCCCCTTCCTCCTCCTGCTTCCTTCCCCCTCCCTTGGCTTTTCAACACCAGGTTTTGAAAAAATCATCTAGGATGTGATCACACAGGAAATTTGGGAATTTAATTTAATTTTTTTTTTTTTTAAAAGCCAAGTTCAGAAGTGAATTCAGGTCTCCAGGGTTTCAGTCCTGTGCTTTTTAATCACGAGGTTCCCCATCCTTTCTACTCTGTCACTTGTGACATGACGTGTCCTTGCCCGTGTAAGCTTTTCCCCCACTTCTGCCTGCCCACAGAAACAATAGCTGCTGGAAATGCTCTTCAAGAACCCGAAATGGCTGGGGTTTGCCTGTGGAAAATGCAGATTTAATCTATGTTAGATCTTTTTGTTGTTATTTTGTTTACCGCTTGGTTATCCTTTTCCTTCAAAGAAAAGCCAAGCCCTTGTTCTTGCAGAATTCACCACTGGTGATGTGTTCCTCGCTGGAAGTAACACACTCAAAATCCTGCATTCCTTTGTGCATCTTTGCTTTATTTTCCTTTTCTTTGTGGGTGGGAGCTTAGGGAGTATAATGGGCAGATTAGCAACTGTATTTGTGGAGTAACCCATCTTTGTGCAGGTCTGGCTAGAAACCAATTAAGCTTGTCTTGATCTCTAAATGAGATTTTTGTCGAATGCCTCACCCAACCGCCTTCTGCATCCATTAATAGCAGGGTAGGATGAAAATAGCTGAACGAGCGAAGATCGCGTGTTGGATAAACAGAGAGGCGTTGGCTGCGGGGAGGTTCCCTGGGATGCGTGCGAGCTGCTGCCTCTTTGTGCGGTTGTTTTGTAGCTCCGGTTCTTGAAACCTGGGATTAGGAGTGTTTGACTGCAAGTGTGCAATCCCCTGTGGTAGCAGGCGTGGGCTCGGAGGAAAAGCTGCTGGATAAAGAGGGAACATCCCGTGGACTTCATCACTGTGCTGGCTCCCATTCCTGTGACATCCTTGGGAGCTCCTTGTGACTCTCAGCTGCGGGTCCCCCAAGTGCCTTGGCCTGGGTGTATCTGTCTGGTCTTGGGTTGCTTTTTAGCCTGGAAAAACCCCGTGGCTTTCCAGGGGGACACAAGACATCGCCAGGCTGGGGGCGTTTGCTGCTGCTGTGATGAAAACCAGTCCGGGAATGGTGCTTCAGTGCGGTGTTTTTGAAAAGAACCGACTAAGGAAAGATGCCTTCAATAAGCTGTGCCTCCAGGGAACCCTTCTATCTCTGTCCCAGACTGTTTCTGCATCAAGATAAGGTTGCAGAGCAGCTGGATTTCTGCTCTGCTTTGGGAGGTGTAGGAGGGGGAGGGGCACTAGGATTTGTTTTAGGGTGTGAACATTCATTATGATCACTTTTATTTGTAAAGTAGCTGCAGATAACCTGTGCACAGGTGATACCTTCTTCCCTGCATGCCTGGTCTCGGTGTTACGGATAAATGATTGTGAGAGTGATCCTAGGGCAAGGGGGAAAGGAAAACAGTGGGTGAAGTTGCAGGGTGTAGCTGCTGCAGATGTGCTGTAGCATGCAGCAGACCACCCTTCTGCCCCACTTGGTCCTCTCCTAGGGGTGCACAAGCCAGCTTTTCCCTGCATTTTGCTCTCCATCTCCCCACTCCTTAAATTCCAAAAGCTCTTGGGTTATTCATGGAAGTGCTGCTTTTTTCCTTCTCCCAGTGTAAAAGTGCCCAGTAAGAGATGTGGATCTTAGGACATCCCATGTTCTGCTGAAGCCCATGTGCTGCATCAAGGAGGTCAAGGTCTTGTGGACCTTGACATCATGGCATGGTGAAACCCAGTCACTTCCTGTGCTGGGGAAATTTGGGTCAACTTGGGAATCCTGAATCTGTGAAGACCTGGATCCAGATGAGGCAGATGCCTTCCAGGGTTCCATGACAACTGCAAAATCCTCAGAAAAATCTAAAACTGGGATGACTGGAAGATTGTTTTGGTGCTTGGGTGAGAGTTATGAAGAGAGGGGCTGGGCTGGAACAAACTTCAGGGCTGGTGCTGTTTTGTTTTTTCGGGATGCTCTTTACTGAAAAGCTGGGGAGTTTTGATGTCAGTGAGACAGAAAAATACCTGGTGGCAGGGTGTACCCCTGACTTCATCCTGCTGTCGTGGGGCTGAGGCGGTTTGTTGCAGTGATCTGATGTGGCATGGCAGCCATGCCCCGTGGAGATACCATCTCCTGGGAGGAAAATGTAAAAATAACCACGTCTTTGGCTGCATCCTTGAGTTGTGTGAGACTGCAGCAAAGGAGGTGGGGGATGAAATTATATCCATGGAAATTAGGTAGGAGAAAGGAGCCTTTTCCTCGGAGGCAGATCTGAAGGAAAGGTCCTGAAGACCATGAGGGAAATGTCCTCACCCTCCTCCTGTACTGTGCTGGGGTGCAGAGGACACACTGGAGCTGGGCTCTGGGGTCGTTTCAGAGGGTCCCCCATTGTCTCCTGTCATCCTCTTCCTCGCTGTGGGCTGAAGGAGGGGCAGTCCCATATGGGTTCCTGCACCTCATCCTGTGCCATGGCTCCTGGGTCTAGACAGGTGACACAGACCCTTGCAAGAGACTGTGTCCTGCCCAAGGCTTTGGGAACCTGTTGGACCCACTCTTCCACCTCTTTGCTTTTCAGAGCTCTTATGGAGCAGGTCTGTTCCTCCGTGGGGGACCACTAAAGTGTGGAGCTGGGAATTAACCTGTGGGAGCTGCAGTGGATGGCAGACGGGCGCTCCTGGCGTAAGCAGGCTCAGCTAATTTAATCTGTGGTGGACATGATCTCCTTTGTCTTCCAGTTGAGCTAAATATACCCTCTGAGTTGTGGTTATGGAGGCTAACTCCCTTTTTGATTACGGAAAACACACTGGTGTGGGATGCAGCTGGGTGCCTCTGGAATGAGCTGGGAGAAGAGCGGGATTGGGGCATCCCATGGCTGAGACTTGCATTGCTGTCTGCTGCTTATCTGTATCTGGACCAGGGCCAAGGTGTGGGATACTCGATGGGCAGCTGTGGGGAGGTCTCCAGCTCCAGGGTTTCGTGTGATGCAGGTTTTGGAAGCACGAGGAATTCCAGCATAGCCATAAGCTTTGTCTGACAGGTTCTAAAGTTTAGTGGCTGAGCTGCACCTACCTGGGCATGGCTGGTGGCTTCAGGGCAGAGAAAAGGTCCCTCTCCATCTTTGCATAATTCCCAGAAGCAGCAGTTTAGTATTTCTGGATGCAAAGGAAAATAAAAAGCTGTTGGTCAGCTTGAGCAGCAATTGGAAGAAGTTTTAGTCTTGGAAGGCAAAAGGTAAATTAAATGCCAGTGGTGAAATTTAATGTGTTAGTCCAAAGGTGCCACCTGGGAATTATGTGCCTGGGACTAAGATCAGGAAGCTGTGTGTTGGGGGATGCCTGTTTGCACTCTCTTCTGTCTGTTCAGAGGTGCTGGGTGGGCGTTTGGTTGCTTTATCTCACGAGGTTTGTCCTGTGTGACAGCATCTCAGATTCTTCTGTGTTTGGCCTCACAAGGGTCCTTGAAAGACCAGAAAGTCACAACAGGTAAAATGTGCTGCTGCATCTTCCCTGCCATGCTGGCCTCAAAGCCAAGAGACATTTTATCTTTTCAGCCCTCATTGTTGCAGGCTTCAGAGGAGCCGAGAAAGCCGTTCATCAGGAGAGCTTTGTGAAATGTGGCTTCAGGGTCTCTAATATTAGCAACTTCTGAGTTAAATACCCAGTGTCAGCCACGCAAGTGCCTTGTGCAGGTATTTGCTGGAGGTTGGCAAACCTCTATTCCCAATTTGCTGACCTTCAGTGTGTAACCAGCTTATCTCAGAGCAGCTGGATTTATCCCTCCTATTCACATCTTTGCTGGTGGTGTGGTGTGCCAGCCCTTCACTCTCTCATGCTCCTCTGTCCCAGGATGCTGGGAAAAGCCTGGATGGCATCCTTGAGAAATAGGTGTTTGCCCTACCTGGGATGATTACTTCTGTTATTTAAAAAAGAAACAAAACAAAAAATGCACCAGCGAACTCCTGGATTGGGATAATTAAGTCAATTGAAGTGTTTAAGTGAATGCGTTTCCATTTAATAAAAAAAAAAATATATATATGTCTCATCATGGTTCCTAAAATAATGAGCCACTGACCTGCTTTATCCCTGATTCGGCTTACAGATGGAGAGGGGAGGTAAATTATCATAGAAGCATAGAATATCCTGAGCTGGAAGAGACCCTCAGGAATCATTGAGTCCAACTCCAGCCCTGCCCAGGATACCCCAAGAATCACACCATGTGCCTGAGAGTGTTGTCCAAACATTCCTTGAACTCTCTCAGGCTGGTGCTGTGACCACTGCCCTGGGGAGCCTATTCCAGTGCCTGACCACCCTCTGGGGGAAGAACCTTTTCCTAATATTCAGCCTAAACCTCCCCTGACACAACGTCTTACCGGTCCCCGATGTTCTATCACAGGTCACCAGAGAGAAGAGATTGGTGCCTGCCCCAAATTTCAGATAAAAGTAGGGGAAATCAGCTTCACCCTTGAAAGACCAGGTCCTCATCTTCTGTGGCAGTGCCTGAGTTTGTTAGTTCAGGGAAGCAGAGAGTTGCTCTCCAGGGGCAGGGCAGTTTGTCCTTCCCTGGTGTCTCTAGAGCAGAGCAGCGTGGGACCAGTTTCCAGCTCGGAAAGGTGAGATCTCACTCCCTGCCCTTGCGTGGCCCATAAGCCAGGTGGATGCTGGAGAGCCAGGAGCTGTGCCCTGGGGCTGGGAGGAGGCAAGGGACCACATCACACTGCAGACTGGGAAAGCCATTAGCATTTTATTCTGCAAAGCCAATGCACGTGGGCATGGCAACCCCTCAGTGGTGGGTTAAGTGAATAGATGTGACGAGACATGTTTGTTTATCAAAATACAGATCAGTGCTGAGGGAAACGGGGTGTGTTTCAGGGAAGGGGTGAGGCAGCGTGGCAGGGCAGAGGTGACCACGATCAGTGGGGACCACAAACACAGCTGTGCGTGCCTGTGTGCCCTGGTAACTTGAACTCGTCACTGCTGGGAGTCCCTGCCTCAGACTGCTGCCAGAGATGCTGTACCCATTATTAATCTGCTGAGATAATTGTAGTTTTAATGTTTCCAGCGGGGGAGTTCACAGGAGGCGGAGGCGTTCCTAGAAGCCCTCGGTGGGTACCATCCTGGAGGCATCCAACAACGTGACTCAGCGTCTTGGCTGGTGGTATTTTAAAGTGAGCCTCGGGTTGGTGCTGATTTTCAGAGCTAAAAGGTGATCTGAAGATGGGGAGCACAGGCAGTGATTTGGAGCTGATCCAAATAGCATTTGGAATAGCATTTTGAGCTGTGATTAGCAAAAGAGGCAGTTTGGGAGCAGGGCTGCTGCTGAGCCCATGGTGGAAGGGCAGTACCTGACCGTGGTGTGACTGATGAGTGTGCAGGGAAGTGCTGCACGTGCATAAAAGCTGGGGAAATGTTTTGTGCTGGGGAATGGGAATGCTCCTCTTGCCTTTTCATCAAGAAGCTATAAAATGGCATCCAGCAGCTCTTCAGCCCAGCAATCAGCCCATGCCTGAAGGCCAAAGCCAAGTGCATGCTATCCTGAACAAGGCATGGGGACATCTGGATATTTATTTATATTTGAGCTGCATTTAGCCGCTGGAACAAACATCTGCAGAAAGTGGCCTTAGCCTTGGCTCAGCATCCTGCATGCAGACCACAGGTAGCCCTGAAGGGAGTTTGAGCCTGATGAAAGTCCATTAAGCCATCAGTAGCAAGGAAAGCAGATAAGATGAACAAGCTGCAGTGTTTGGGAACCCCATACTCCAAGAGAAATTATTTTCAGAGCAGACACTTCTAGTGTAGCTTCATGGGGCTGGAGGTGGACAATGCAGAAGAGATCCACATGGATCTGTGCCACATCTCACCAGGGAGACAGTCTGACCTCCCCATTCCACAGTGAGGAGATCCTGGAGGGGTGGCTGGGACAGTGTTTGGGATGCTGCTGGGGGCAGCAGCCTCCGTGTCCCATCCCACCTGGCAGCTGCAGCCCTATGGAAGCAAGCAAGCAGGTGTGGATGGAGTTTCTGCAGATGTGAAACTGATGCCAAGCCATTTTTTTTTCCTATTTGCTTTTAAAAATCATCCGTTGGCTCTACCTGCTTGTGGGGCAGAGAGGTGAGATGTGAGACAGATCTGCACTGGCCTCTGTGTTGCCCTCTGCCAGCCCCACAAAGCCCTGTAAGAAGTGTCTGCTCAGAAAAAGTGATTTCTTCTGGAATGTGGGACTGAAACAATAGCAGTTCAACCTCTCACTGCTGAGCAGAGTCCTCGTTTTGTTTTGTCCTGTTGATCTGAATGAAGTAATTCCTAAGGACATTTTCCATGAATCAATAAATCCATGCTTGCTGCTGTGCCTGGGAGGTTTAATTTGCTCTAGATACTGCACGGAGTATTTCTGTCCTGAATTGCACTGCGAAGTTCTGCTCTTTGGGAGAGGATGAGGATAGAGCTGGATCCTCTGGGAACATGCTGCAAGCATCTGATGGTGCCTGATCCCTGTTAATTGTGCACTTCCTGGTGTGGGCTAAAGAGTTCAGGGAGGGTGTAAGAGCAATCGTTTCCCCGTGTGTGGAGTTTGAGGGCTTAGTCCATTGTGCCAAGCATTTCCTGATGTTACAGATCTTGGGAAAATAGAAGCCAAAAAAAAAGGGAGGGGTGGGAGCACTGGCCTTTGAAGGAGACCACAGTGCAGAAATCTGGGTTACAGGTAGGTTTTCCTTTCAGGTTTCTGAGTGATGCTTCCTCTCAAGAGGAATTGAAAGATTCCTGTTGCTCTGTGCTACCTCCTCTTCCAAAAGCTGCTTTTATGAGCCCTTTGGAAGCAATGCACATGTTTTTACAAAACCTTCCACTGGATCTGGCTGGAAAAAGAGGGTTCAGAAACACAGCTCTGCTACACACAAAGAAGTCAAAGGTAATCCCAAACCCCCCAGTCCTGAGCTTGTTTCCCTTGCTTTGTCTGAGCACTGTGGTCTGGTGAGGATGAGGGGACCTTGCTTTCTGCTGTGTACTGGGGGTTTGGGGTTGTTCCTGGCCTCTTCTTGTGCACAACGGGTGCTTTGAAGGCGTCTGAACTGATGGGGCATGGACTGGGGCAGCCGTCCCCACGAGCACCTGGAGCTCACCTCTCCATCCCGTTCCGCCTGCCTGAGCCCCCAGGGACCCCTCCACTTCTCCTCCAGAGCGGCTCTGAAACCATTTTATATCTCTTGGAGGTCAGAGCTCAAGCTGGAGAATCCAGAAGCGTTCCCAGAGCCAGAACACGCCACGGCGAGCGGGTGCGTGCCTGGTCTCTGCTTCTCATTTCCTTCGTTGCTGTGGGAGCAGTGGAGCTGCACGTGGGGTTTCAGCGGGGTGTCCCCTCTTTTGTTCCTGTGTATTAGAAAAGTCTGCACGTGTGTTCATATTTAAAAACAATATGTATATATTTTAACACGGCCATTTGTGAGCTGTGTCCCTTGGGACTGGTGGGGTTGGGTGAAGGAGGGATGTAGCTCACAGCTGCCTACCTGTTGCACTGGCAGCTGTGTGATGGTCCTGCTGGTCCAGCCATTCCTGCACTTGGAAATAACAGGTGTTGGCAGGGGGTGATCCCAAACCTGCTCAGACCCAGCTAGGAAGGCTCCCTTTGAAGTGAGCAGGCTTTGGAGTAAGTCTGGCAGCACCAGTGCTGTTATTTGTATCACAGCCTGGGCAGGCCTTTCCATGTGTGCCCATCTTGCATTTTCCTTGCCCTTTTTCCCACGTGCTTGCTGGTGTGTTGGAATGAAACAGATGCAGCTTCTGGTGGCAGGAGTGGATGTTGGACTTGTTGTCCATCCTCTGGGACAACAAATGCAAGGTCAAAGCATGGCTGTGCCAACGGCAAAGTGGAGCAGCCATATAAAGTTGTCATTTTAAATAATTGCCATAATGGTTTCTCCTCCCTTTCTTCCACCTGTTCCCCATGTTCTTCCCCATCACCGTGTCCTTCCCCACCCACAACCTGGGGGCTGCCTGCATGTCTTCAGGATTTATGTTAAAAGGGAAATGTTATGTACGTAATTAAACCATCGTATTGCTGGATGGAAATGGGATTTGGTGCTTACCGCTGTGACTCTTTCTCATGCGTGAGGGTGAACTGATTGATTACTGAGGTTTGAGATTAAATATTCCCCTGAGCTCTGCTGGCATTTAGTGTGGTGGGGGGAGGGCAGAGGGAACGGGTGGAGGGAAATTACGGTTTTCCTCCAAGGCAAGCAGAGTACAGGAATGTCTGCTGAGCACATCACCTTGTCTTGGTCTGCTGCCTGGGCTCTAACAGAGGCTTCTGGCACTGGTGTCTTGGGCCACAATAAAGCAGGTGCCTTACTCTGCCTCCACGATGGTGGATGAGCTGCTAATGGGCTTTGCAACTCCCTCTCACTGCTACGTTGAGCATCCCGTTGCATCCTGCCCAGTCCCGGTGACTCAGCTGCATCCCCACCTGCCCGCATCTCATTCCTGGCTCAGATCCCTCCCAGCCCAGCAGCCGGGCAGACCTGCTGTCCCCGCCTTTCTCCAGAGGAGCACACCTTATTTATTTATTTTCCTTAATTCCTTTTAATCTGAAAACCCCTCTGCGTTTGGTTTCAATGGGAAGGGAGGAAAAACCCCCAGGCGCTGCTCCTCGAGTGCGTGGTGGGTTGCCTTCGCCAGCTTCCCTTGAAGTCTAATTTTAGCTGAAGGTGATGGGATCCCTCCAGGGTATGGCAGAGATTTCCTATCAGCTGCCTAGACCTTAAGAAACACGCACACAAACAAAAACAACACAGAAGCACTTAGGTTTATGTGGGTGAATTCTTTCAAAAAAAGGGTGTGACTTTTTTTTTTTTTTTTTACGAGCAGCCCCTGCGCATGCTGGCTTTGTTCTACTGCAGTCAAGTATTTCAGGTCTTCCAAGATTTAATCAGAATAATTAGTTACTGTCTGTTTGTACCTTCTGTTTCTGTTGCAGGGTTACCAAAGGGCGTATTTATCTTCCAGAGGGCTGCCTAAGTGTCGCTTAATCATTAAAGCATCTGATTTCCTCCAAGTTACCTGTCATGCGTCTTATGTAAGTAAATAAATAAATAAATAAAAGCAGGGAGGGTGGGGATGGTGTTGGTGGATTCTGCATGGGGGGGGGTCGTATGGATTTTTCCTGATTGTCACGGGTTTAATTGTGAGTTGCCTGTGGTTTCCAGCCCATCATGCGGTGATCAGAGGACTGAGTGTTTGGACTGGCGCTGAACGACCCAGCCAGTTTAATGAGGCTGCTTTCAGCCAAGCCTTCACCCTGCTAAACTGGCAAGAGCTGTGCTGCTCCCTGTCATTTCAGGAGCAGGGGGAAAAAATGGCCTTCCAGGAATGAAAGGTTTTTGCTTTCACTCGTACAGTTACGGCTTTGACTCCTTAACCCAGTGGTATCCCTTAGAAAAATCACAGCTCTGTCTGGAAATAAGTTACCACTGTTAAGTTTGGCAGGATTGGGAATTAAGTGTTTTTCAGCCTGTATGTGCATGTTTGTTTTGGGAAGGGGGACTGTTAATGCACACGTTTCCCATCTCTAACACGGGAGATGAGAAAGATGCAGGAAGTCACTGCAGAGGAGGGTGGGATGGCTGGGAAGCCTCGCAGGGAGAGCAGTGAGGTGCTGAACCCAGCCCTGGTTCGTGCCTGGCGCCCGAGTGAATTGCGTGATGTTTTTCCTTCAGTGTTTGTCACCGAGAGCACATGAGTGGCCCTGCTCTGATGGCACTGTGGGGGCTGGACAATTTGCTTTTTTCCCCTTGGTTTCTCTCTTTTCCTGAGCTGGGGTGGTAGGGGTTGGACTCTGAGGTGCTGGCTTGTCAGCTGCCTTTGCTGTCTCATTTATCATGTCCAATGTGCAAACCCTGGGACCAAGGGCTCAGGGTGCACACTTCTTCCCTGTTGGGTTTAGATCCTTTTAGATCCAGAAGCAGCCTTTGCCATCAGTTTCTCTGCTTTCCTGTGTGAGAGCAGCCATAAATTCTTAAGGTTGGTAGCTTTGTGTTAGCCCTTCTCGGGGATATGGATGCACAGCTGGGCTCTCCTCTCCTTCCCTGGGACAAGCTCATGAGAGGGAAGGAGCCTGGACGGGGACAAGGTGGGACCAAAGAGATCTGCAGGGCTTTGGTGGCATCAGTAGACCCAGGGAAAATTGCTTGTGTGAAGGTTGAGGTTAAAGTCCATCTTCTCTCTGTTTTGTTGGGAAGAGTAAAGACAAGCCACAGTGACTGGACATGTGTTGGACTCTGCTGTGGCAGAGCTGAAGCTGGGCATGATCCCCACATCCTGTTCCAGCTCCAGAGTAACAATTTGGAGAGATGCTGGCAAATCCTCTGTCTCCTCTGGGACTGATGTGACTGTCACAACTAGCACCGCGTTGCCAGTGGCCTTCTCTCTTTCTGCTCCAGTGTGCGGGGAGGTGGGAAAAGTCTGATTTCATGGAAACACTCTTAAGAAAGCCTGTCAACCTGATTTTTCCCTTGATGTTTACCCAGCTGGAAAGCTGGTGGCGGTTCAGACACCACCTTCTGAAGCACTGGGAATGTGATGTGGTAAATAGCCATTGCTCCTGTCCGGCATGGTCCCTCCAGCCACGGTGAGGGATGCTGGAGGGGGTGGTGGGTGTCTAATCCCCACCCTACTGGTGTGTGCCTGCCTGCTTCACTCAGCCTTTCTCAGCTCTGCTTGGTTTGGGCAGAGGGAGAGGTGGGGAGGAGGAGCAGAGCTGCTGGGAGTTGAGGAGGGTGAAAGCACAGAGGGGAAGAGAGATGACAGAGTGGTGGAGATGGATACTGGGAGGAAAAGGTGATGATGTGGCTCATTTGCCTGGTGCTCTAGAAGTTGCTTAGTTAAATTAAGTGTTCACTAGGGAGCCTCATTTGGCTTTTAAATAGCTTTGCAGCTTGGGACTGACCACAGGTTCCTTGTCCCGCAGATGCCATGGCATGCCAGGAGCTCTGGTGTTCATCACACAGCACCAGCTGGTCTGGGATGAGCTGGCTGGTCTTCCAGCACCTCTCCTTGAGCATCCCACTTAAGGCAGAGATGATGCCCCTTTGGCTTTCCTGTTCCTGTGCAGGGCTGTGTATTTCTTCTTTCCTTTCAGCCAGCTGAAACACTGCTCCAACAGACTGGAGAATGATTTCGAGTACCGTATTTCCCTGGCTGTCCCTTGGTGCAGAGCTGGATGTTATTTGTGCACTTGATCATCCTGCTACCTGGTAAAGGAAATTCATAGTACTTAGTTTTATTTAATTTCTGTAGAAAATGAAAGTATCTCAAGCTGTTTTCTTTGTCTCCAGAGTAACACACTCCGTGACAGAGGGTGCCAAAGGCAGGCACTAATCCTGAGGATGGGGGTGCAAACGATGTTTGCTCTCCAAAAACCTCTGTCTCCGTCAAGGCTGGGGAATATTCCCCACACCGTAGCCATCGTGGGGGGTTCAGCTGTGTCCCCCCATGCAAGGAGATCGTGGCCACCAGGTACCACTGATGTGTCCCCATACATAGGGCTCCCTCCCTGCTCTTGTCCTCCACCATGTGCCCACCAGCCACTTCCAGATGTGGTGGGGGAAGGTTTGGGAGGAGCACACCCCATTTTCCTCATAAAACTCCAAACAAAAGGCTTGGCCTGGTTTAGATTTTAAAAATAACTTGCACATTTGGAAGCTGAAGTTTCAGAAGGGCTCCGAATGGGATAATGGCTTTGATCGTGACAGTCCGAGATCAAGGGAAGGCTTTTTAGGTTTGCTGGAAAATACATGGTAGTGTCTAGACTTTATCATCCTCAAGAAAGGCTCTTTTTTTTCCCTACTCTACAAAAGGTCTAATCCAAAGCCTATGTACACTTGATAGGAGGGGCTTTGATTGTGTCCAGGAGCATGTTGAAAGAGGTGGAGATGAGCTTTGGACTTTGAAGGACTCAGACCCTGCTTTACAGGCACCACTGTTTCCGACGAGGCTGTTGGTGCAGATGGAAGTTGTGTCAGCAGTGGGGTGAGGAGGCTGAGGATGGGGACCAGCTGTGTGCCAGTCCCCCCTCCCCAGAGCAGTCAGCTCCTGCAGCTGAGCACTGCTGAGACCTCAGTCCTCATCCTTTGGCTGCTGTGCTTGTGGTCAGCAGCTCAGACCAGCATCTCCCACAACTGTCTCAGTTTTCTCTGTATAATAACCATAAACATCCACGTTTGATGGTGTGTGGACAGAACTTCAGCATTTTTAGTTTAAGTGTAGAAAATGCATGGTTTTCTCTCCTTACCATTCCATAAGTGGGTTTGAAACTTCTTTTATTATTTTATTGAATTCTTTTATTATTTAATTGTTTTTTATAATTCAAAAGGAGAGGCAGGGAAGGGTCTTCAAAAGTTGCTTGGAATAAACTGAAAAGCTTGCTGCAAAGGTGAGGACATCTGGCCACATGTATTTATAGAATCATTAAAGCTGGAAAAGACCTCCAGGATCATTGAGTCCAATCTTTGATCAAACACCACCTTGTCAACTAAACCACAGCACTGAGTGCCACACCCAGTTGTTTCTTGAACACCTCCAGGGATGGTGATTCCACCACTGCCCTGGGGCAGTCTGTCCCAATACTTAACAACCCCTTCAGTGAAGAAATTCTTCCTGATGTCCAACCTGAACCTCTCCTGACACAGCTTGAGGCCATGTCCCCTTGTCCTGTCCCTTGTTCCCTGGGAGCAGAGCCTGACCCCCACCTAGCTCCATCCTCCTGTCTGGGAGTTGTTGAGTGAGAAGGTCCCCCCTGAGCCTCCTTTCCTCCCGGCTGAGCCCCCCCAGCTCCTCATCAGACTTGTTCTCCAGACCCTTTTCGAGCTCCCTTCTCTTCTCTGGACACGCTCCAGCTCTTCAATGTCCTTCTTGTCATGACAAGCCCAGAACTAGACACAGCACTTGAAGTGTGACCTCACCAGTGCTCAGTACAGAGGGACTGACTCTTCCTGAAAGCCCACAGAGCAACTGAGCTCTGTCACATTGGAATGTGCCCTGTGGAGGAAGCAGAGGCAGTATTTCTTCAAAACACAGTGTTTTCTGCTCAGGGCTCTCGGATGTGTTTTGGCAGGTGTGTCATTGGCAAAGTCACCACCAGCCATCTCCTTGGTGTCTCTGGTGCAGCACACCATGATGCCACGCTCAATGCCCGAGGCTTTGGAGGGGTTGCAGCCTAGTTATGAAAGCTTCATCTGGAAGCTTTGAGAAACATTTGGAAATGTTTTGGAAAACATTTGGATCGAGGATGTCGTAGCTCTGCGTTTGGTTGTTTTACTTTGCTTTGTCCTTGAGCGAGAAAACTGCTGTTGGGTTTCTGTTTTTCCTTTCCATCAATTATTCTTTTAGACAAACTTATTTCCAGGGATAAATCAGAGCAAATGCCAGTGTGAAAATAGTTTGTGGTGTCAAATGGTACTAAAATTGTGGTGGAAGGGATCTTGAGAGGTTACCTTGTCCCCAAGGGTAGTTGAATACACTCATTGGTCTGGAAACTGACTGTCTTTGCTGGGAATTGTTTTGTCATAAATTATCTCAGGAGCAGAGGCAAAAATCTACCAAATAATGCTGTCAGTATGTGTGCACGAGCCTTCCTCAGTTTATTCAAATCATTTGCTAAATTAGTGTTGAAAATTAATGCTGGGTTTTTTCCCAGAGCTATTCAAAGTAATATTCCAGAGTAACCTTTTCCACCTTGGCATTTGCCAATATACTGAAAACTTTATGGATGAATTGCAGTTACCCACAGTCTGTATTTGACATGGAGCCATCCCTGTTTTGCCCCATTTCTGAGACAACCAGTCCCTAGAAGTCCTACTGGGATGAAGAGCAGGTTTTTCTTTGTTTCCTGTGAATTAGTTGTGAGTTTTCAGTTTTCCAGGTGATCACCAGCCCTGTGGAAATCCACAGCAGCCTCTCCCCTTGACATCTGCAGGCTTAGATAAAGTTGTGAGATCCTGGGCAAGGATCACTAGAAATCCTCATCTCCTTTGAGATCGAGCCAAGCGATGACTTTCAGTTAATTTCTCCTGCATCTTCCTCTATCCCAGCTTTGTGTCTTGAGCAATGAATCAAGACAAACATACACAAGAGCCCTAGTTTAATGCCCCCACCTTTTAAAGGTGCTCCAGAGCTCTATGGGGTCTTTTTTCCTTGCTTATAGCTCCCCATTTCAGTGATGAAAGGTTCTGAAAGAGATTCACCTCTAGCCAGCTGGATGCAGGCTTGCTCTCCAGCCAACATTGCATTGGTGTTGGAATCCATACGGCCCAGATGGTGACTGGCTTTCCTTCATCTGGTCCTTTTCCCAACCAGTTTACAGTAGGTGAGAGGGGAATTCATCCATCTTTGGCTGTGGGGAAGGTTTGGCGAGCCCCCCTTGGCCCATCTGCACATTTAAAGTGAAGATGACTGGCATCAGCGTTATTGTTTGGCCAAACGTATGTGGAGATATCACGGCTTAGATTTGTTACAGATGGGTTTCTGGATATAGTCTAAGGCATTCTGCCAGCCAATTTTATATCTGTGTAAAAGTGATTGGCATCCCTATAAATAAAGCTGCTGTGGGATTATAAATCTAAATATACTTATTCATTAAATTATTTTTACATTTCCACTGGGTTGTCATCCTGGCTTATCATAAGCAAACCATGCTCTCTGCCTGTATGTTATCCACAGCTCCAGAAATGCAGCTTCTGAGGCTGGGAAATATTTTTTTACTTGTGTGTGAGTTATCCATGAGTCTCTCTGCCATGGATCTCTTCACTGGGACTTCTTCTCAGTCGTCACTGGGAATGACCCTGTCCTGTAGACTGCTGTAGAACCGGTAGTGGCTGTAAATACAGGAATGTGAGTTTTTCTTTTTTGGCTCATAAGTGAGCATGACTTTGCGGGGGTATTTAGTACCTGTCACCTGGTAAATACTATTTGCATGGCTCCTTTGGTGCTGGAAAGGGCTCCTCCATAAGCTTCTCCATCCATATCCTCAGGCAGGGAGTCTTGCAAAGTTTCTTCCCTCTGTGCCACAGGCTGGGCAGCAGGGGTCTTTCCACCTGGTTTAACCATCCCTGCTGGTTATTTTGGCTACAGGAGCAAGGAGAAAAGTCCCCCAGACCAGCTCCAGGTGCAGCTGTGACCTGGGAAGGTGCTGGAGGGAGAGCCTGGCCAGACACCAGCACAGCCGGGCAGCGATGCAGGCACTGGTAAATCTGGCTTGGACTTTGAACAGGCTGATGAGAACATTGTGAGCTGCAGCCTCCAGTTTCTCTGGGCTTTTTTTCCCTTCTCCTTTCAAAGCATTTGATTATTAATTCAGTAAATGATGAAGCATAGAGCACATGTGCCTGAGCGGCAGGATATCAGCTGTCTCACTCTGCTCATTAATAACGTGCATTGATGAAAGTTAACCCATGATTTGAGTTTAGTTTCCTAATGAAAGGAAGCTTCAAACTCGGTCTGTCTGCTCCTCCTCCCGTCACTGACAATTCCTTAAGTCCATTGCCTGGTTTTGTCCTTTCTTTCAGATTGGTTTTTTCATCTCAAATCTGTGGAGCTGCTGCAATTTTTGTCAAAACAGGCATCGAGTTAGGAGGGTGTTGTGGAGGTCTTTTATTAAGGGATGCAATGAAACCTCAGCCTGCACTAGACACCAGGGAATACACATAAATGTTATGAACATCCAAGCCATAAAGAGTGCTTTAGTTGGATTTGCCACGTTATGAGACACCAGAGAGCCCACGCTGCGGGTCTCTGCACAGACGTGTAGGTGTTGCCAGGGGGATGTTTGCCTTGGTGAATTCTCTGATGTTTAATAAATGTAAGTTCATTCTGCAGCCTCACTGTAAAAGTAGCTTATGTTGCTGAGATTCACAGAAGGAAATCTTTTCGTTCCTGTTGGTGTTCCTAGTGCTGCTCACCGCACCAAATGTGGTTTTGGTAGCATAACAGGGTCAGCACCATCTTGTAGGGTCTTCAGAAGCTGGTAGCAACATTTGGGTGTCCTGACCTTTTGCTGGAGCTGGTTGCCAGTCCATGTGCCATTTGGCACTGAGGAGGCAGGGGAGGCCAAGCTGCTGGGATTCAGCATCCTGGAGGTGGGAGCTGGACAATGATGTTGGAAACCTCACCATGCTCTATTGCAGGAAAGCAATAGAGGACCTGTGTCCTTGCCCCCTGGGTTATTTCTGGTGCCCAGTGGCTGAGCTGCAGCTGCATGGTGGAGGTAAGAGGTTGGCATCTGGGTTGTGTCCTGGAGGTACCAGGGTTGGTTTGAGCAGAACAAATGTATTTCACAGACTCAGAAGTTAAACGAATCATTTTGCCTGGTGCAGATTAGGACAGAGGTTACCTTGGCCAGAGCTGTGTGGCTGGTGCCAGCAAACAGGGAGGTGGTTGCCTCTGGGAATGACATTCCCCAGGTCCTTGTGTCCTGCTGCAGACCCTAATGCAGTAATGTACCCCCTTCTTCCCTAAACGAGCAACAGCTCCTGGTTGGCTCTGGAGGTCCTGGTGTGGATGCTCAGAGCATCTATAAGGTAATCTGGAGATTATGGTGTGACCAGTTGGCCTTGCTGCTGCTGGTAGATGGGTCCTACGTGGGTGTGAGATCCTTTCATCACCTTGTCTCGGGGGGAAGGGAGAGACCCTGAAAGACCAGCCACCAGCTTCCCTGCAGGGATATGACGGGGTGCAAACAGGACTTGACATTCAGTGTGTTCTTGGTGAACTGCCAAATGTTTGCATATCAGCCTGGCTTTTACTCGTAGGTGTCAATGCTTTTTTCCAGGCCTGGTTTCCACCACAACCCAAATTCTTCGCAGTGTTGGGGTTTTTTTCCTCTTTGTTTCTTTTTTTCTTTCTCCATTCAGTGCCTTAGTAAGAACACAGCTCAAGTCCTGGGAGCCCAAACTAAACCTGTCTATTACACATGACCCGATTAGACGCCATGGTAATAAGCATTTGAATCTAAAGCTAGATTAGGCGAGGAGCTGTCTGAGGCTGGATTTGCATAGCACACATTCCTTTTCTACAGGACATGTTGGTAAATCTACTGAAAGTGAATTTAGAAAGTGCTGGTATGCATCAAGTGCTCCTGTTGATGCATGGGTTGCTCTTCTCACTAGGCACTCAGCTGGGAAAAAAATGCCTGTGATTGCCTGGAAGATGCTTTTTTCTCCTCTCCGTCTGCTCTCACGGCTCATGTTGCAGTCAATGGGGATGGGTAGCTCTTGCCAGCTCTAAAAATCTGCAGTAATGGGGTTTTGAAACCTGTTTTTGCCTGGAGAGGCAATTATTTCAGGGTGCTTTCTCTTCCTGTGAGAACTCTGGTAGTAGTGGAGTGAATCTGGAATTTTCGGGTACCTAAAGCCCATAGGCAGTTTCTTCAAGCTTTCGCTTCAATGTTACAGGTCTTGTGCTGGAAAACGCTGCAAAGACTTGTTATCCAAAAACCACTTAATTTCCTGCCCCTGTGGACAGTCGTAAGATTGTGGATGATCTGAGGGTCAGTCTCTCTTTGAGTTATGTCATTACCACGTGTTTATTAAGACTGCAGTGTTAATTTGGGGCAGTGGGGTGCGGAGGTCAGACATGGGGGGGAAAATGTTTTTCAAGGTTTAGGGCAGTGTCAGGGCAGCACACCTGCAGGCTTTCTTTCAAGCTTGGTTAGAGTTGCTGGGTCCCACTTTGTTATCCATGGTGTTGTCTGGGCTGTGTTGGAAGACCTGACAATCTGGAAAATGCAGAGCTGCACCCCTGAGTGGCCTCTATCAGTCAACTCTGCTGCCACTTTTGCCGATAGAGATGTTTCAAAAGCTGCTGAAGGAATGGGAGAGTGTTTCTGGGTGTTTGGATGTATTTTCTCACCTGAGAGCTGGGCGGACCTGGTGTCAGTCAAATGCAACACCCTGAAGCCATGAAAGGGGGTGAGCTTTGAAGGAATGCCACAAGTCACTGATCACCAGTGCACCTGAAGCTTTGCCCAGGTGGCAGATGTGAAGAGGTCTGCAAGACCCAGCCACCCCCAGGACTCACCTCAAATTGTGAAGTTCTCCATTGGTTTGGATTGCTGGTAAACAAGACTGGTGTTGACGGGGAGAAGTAAAAATGCCATCACTCCAAACGTGTCCCCCAGACTTAAGTGCTGAGCATGATTCCACCTGCTCTGGAATAGCCCTTTGGTTAGTTGGGGTCAGCTGTCTTGGCTGTGTCCCCTCCCAACTCCTTGTGCACCCCCAGCTTCTTTGCTGTTAGAGTGAGGAGCAGAAAATTGACTCTCTGCAAGTGCTGAATAGCAATAACTAAATCATCTCTGAGTTAGCAACACTGTTTTCAGCATAAACGCAAGAAAATTAAGTTTTCTAGCCAAAACCAGCTGGGAAAGGGGCAGGACTGGTTTGAGGAAGGCAGGTGACATAGTGGTGTGGGAACAGCAGTGCAGGGAGCAGTGGGTGTCAGAGCTTGGTGCTGCAGCCCAGCAGGAGTGGGTGACACTGGGGCTCTCTGAGCCCACTCCGTGCCTGCAGTGGAAGGCTCAGGAAAGGTGCATCTGTGCTCGTGGGCACGTCTGAAGTGTGGCGAGTCCCAGATATATCAACACCCAGTCTGCCCTCCTGCTTGCAGATGAGATTAAGTTTAAAAAAGCAAACATAGTTATGTTCTCTCAGGGTGTCTGAGCCTCTCAGGATCCCCTTGGGTCACTTTTTCAAAGCGGTTATTTGGCATCGCTAGGCTTTTTTTTTTTTAATTGAAAAGGGAGATGATTGTATAAATATCTACGGGGATGGGAAGCTTGCGTTGCAATTTATGCTGGGTGCAGGGTGAAAACCTGCAAAGAAGAGAAATCCACTTCCATATGTAACTGTGGCAGGGATGTGACCACTGTTGCTGTGATACTGCCCTTCCAGGGGGTTTCCTCGCTGAAATGTTTGCTCAAGTGGGGTGGAGAGGCTCATTTTTTGAGCAGTATATAGAGATGAAGGCAGGCAGGGTGCCTGAAGCACTAGAGATGCTGTTTCTGCCTTGCTTGAACTCTCTGGGGAAAACCAGATTTGGTTAAATCAATGCACAGAGGAAAAACTAACAATCCTGTGCATGTACTCAGTGTCTTTAAATTCGGTTTGTATTGACGCTGCTGATGCTGATACTTTCCTGGATTAAGCATTAAAATAGCCTCTATTGATTTCTAAATGCATCCACTCTGGACCTCCACTGGACTGACATTCCCCTGTGGAAGCTCCAGCTGGGGAAGAGGGACCTTCCTTTGGTCCATCCCTGGCAGTGATGTGTTGAAAGCTCCCTCCCCTCGGTGTGAGGCCAGATAATTAGTCAATTAAAACCACGTGCACCCATTAAGACAGGTCCTCTGAATTGCAGGTGGTGGATTTGAGCAGCTGTGCTGGAAAACCGAGTCTTGCTGTCCTGTGGCTCGGGATGGTGCAGATCCATCCCGGTCAAAGCAGGGCTTTTGCCATAAGCTACATTGTGTTGTAGCCACATAAAAAAATTATGATCAAGCCTTCCCTTTAATCTCACTTGCTGTGCTCGCTTGATTTTTTTCATTTGTTTAAATGCAAGCAGTATTTCAGTGAAACGTGATAAAAGTTGCTGTTTTTTCTCAGGCTGGGTGGGAGCAGGCGTCACGTTGGAGCTGTTGGGATCACATTTTGCTCGATGCGAGCTCACATACATTGTTTTTCGGTGTTCATCTGCTGGAGCATAGGGAGGTATTAGTGTCACACTGGAAGGAAAATCGGCCAGCAGGGCTTTTCTGCCATTAGACATACTTATCAAGGAGTTCTCAACCCCAGGTTTGTACTTTAGGGGGAAAAATCACTCTGGATTGACATCAGAATTTAAAAACCTTTAAAAAGAAATCAGCATTGCAGATGGATAGGCCAGCTGAGAGATCTGACAACTGTGTTTTGTTTGCTCTGGGCACCTTCTGTACTAGGAGTCTAATGATATCTTGAAGTTTAATGATATTTAGCCATCAGGGTCCCTGCTGGGAAGGACTTCTATTTACAGCAGCCTCCATCCAGTTTCCATTTTGAGAGAGAAAGAAACCAGCTTGCTACACACCACAAAATGCCTGAACACCTCTGGTTCCAGTAGCTTCACCTGAAGCATGGATAGTGCTAAAAATCTCCAAACACCATCCAAAAAAAGCCCTTTGGGACTCAGCTAGGAGCTCCTTGTTGCGTGATCATGGTGGTGGCCCCATGGCAGATGTTGCTGTGCTGATGGACTGGAAGCATCTGCCGCGGAGCAACTTGGAAACTCCACTTCATGAAGCCAAATTAAGAGGCTTTAAAAGAGTAAAAAAACATTGCTGCCTTCAGCCCGTCTCACCCCCGGGATTACTGCTGAAATGGGGAGCAGTGAAATGGAAAGCTCAGCAGTGAGGGTTTGCATATGATAAATCACAGTCACAGGCCAAATATTCATTGGAGGAGAAGGGATGAAAGAAAGGGAGGAATTAAAATAAAGGAAGGTTGTTGATTGAGCTATTGTTCTCCAGGAAAAGGCTAATTGGCAAACAAATACCCTCCTCCAGTGGGAAATACAGCTCCTCTCTCCCCACTTGCCAGGCTGCTGAGTTTGTATTAACAGCATTTGCATCGTCAGAGGGAGTAGTCAGAACCTGTGATATCTGGGCTGGGCTTTACAGCTGGTATTAGCACATTCTGGAGGTGTGTTGTGCTCTGAATGAGCTGTTTCCCCGAGCTGGGGGCAAAACCAGCGATGGAAATGGAGGATTGGTGCCCATGCTTGTGCTGGGTGATAGGGATGGAGCCGGGATGGAAGAGGATGCTCCCCCCGGGATGCTCAGCAAGGCTGTAGGAGCCCCCTGAGCTGCCCAGCGGGTCTTGCATCCCTCTCTACTGCTTTTGTCCTTGAGGACAAGGACAAGCCTGGACAAGGCTTGGCATTACCCAGCCCGGACACCCTCAAAGGCTGGCTGAGAGACCACGTTCAAATGGCAAAGGACAAATTCTGCGAGGCTCTTCCCTGCAAGGCTGCAGGCTTTCAGGAAAGCGCCGGGTCGGTGCTAATCCCTCCTTGCACGTAAGCTGGGCTCTGAAAGGGCTTGTCTCTGCCCCTTTGAGCCTCACCACAATGCAGCACCGACAGCTGCCGCCCCAAAACAAGAGCGGGGTGAGGGGAGCACCGGGACGGGCGGCCCCTCGCACCGCCTTTCCTTTCTGCTGGTTTTTTTTTTTTTTCTGTGTTGCCTTTTAAAACTGGGCTGGGACACAGGGAGGTCAGGGGAATGCCCCAGCATCCTTCCTGGGGAGCTCTCCGCGTCCCTCCCCTTCCCTCCTCCCACCTCTGCCTCCCTCCGCCTTCCTGGGAAGTCTCTTGGGCTTGGACAAGTGTTGTGCCTGGGTTTCAGAATGCAAATCAAGCAGTACATTTAAGGGAGCAATATGTGACTTGAAAACTGTTTCTTCCTCCCACCACTGCCAACCCACCCCACTTTTATGGTTTGATTCTGTGAAGAAAGGACCAGGAATCTGCCTGGCTTCTGGGAGAATGGGATGTGTGTGTCTGTAAAATTGGGTCATTCAGCACCCTAGTGAATATCAAGAAATATATATATTTATATAGGTTTGCAAACTGGGTCTTGTCTGTGGCTCCATGTTGTTGCCCTTGTTCCTGAAATAAATGGTATTTGCCTGAAATGATCTGCTGGAGTTCCTGTAAGAAGTGGTCTGTAGTGGTTTGGAGGATCTGTCACCACTGCTCAGCTTGTCACTGATCAAATTTACCCTTTTAGTGGAGAACTCGTGACCTCCAATGTTACTGTGCTGCTCACCATCTAGATGGCTGTGAAACTTCAGCAAGTTTTGGTTTTTAATCCTCAAAAACGAAACAAAGTTTTGCTGCAGCAGCGTCTTCTCTGGTTAGATTAATATGTGCACTGGGCCGTGCACCACAGGGGATCAAGGGCTGTGTGGGGTTCCCTGGACCAGCTCCTGATAGATGCTGCAAGCCCTCACCCTTCTCCTTGGATCCAAGCTTGTCTCCGTGCCCTGGGATGGACGTCCTGCAGCATGCCATCAACCATCCCCTGCTCCAGATTTTTGCTGGCTTGCCAAAGTGAGCAGCGCTGCTCTGAGGATTGATTTCAGCTGGAGAGCGTTAAGACAGATCCCGTCTCACCCTGCTGTGCACCACGCTCTTCCCCCTGAGAACTGGATTACAGAGTCAGCAGCGTGTGCTTCCCTTGGCAGGGACCTCACTCGTGTGCTGGAGAGGCGACAGGCAAGCCAGGCCATGGCACTCTCACCGCACGATGGAGGTTGTTGCTCTTTTCCCTGAATAGCATCAATACCTCCTGGTGGGAGCCCCTTGCAGGCACATACAAATTCGTGAAACTATTTATTTCCCTCACTGGCTATGAATAAACTGTTCTATTTTTTCTTGCTGCACCCTGGATGTGGCCATCAGGCCCCCGAAGCTCATCTGCCCTTGAGCAGAGCAAAATGTTGTCTTGCGAGACAGCAGGCCCAGATGTGTGCTTCAGGATGTGACAAATGCCACAATAAAAGGAAGGAGTAGAAAGAGGAGGTGACACATTTTAGGCAAGCACTGGGTTTTTGATGATGCTGGCAGATGGGGCTTTGCTGGAGTGAGCAGAGGGCTCGTGGCTGCAGCCAGCTCCTCGTGGCACCAGGGACAGTGTGCTGGTGGCCTTCAGGTACCAGGTAGCCCAAGCAAGGTATGGAGACACAAAACACTTTGTTGGGTTCATAGAGTAGAACAGGATTTCTGGGAAGAAGAAGGAGGATCGGGGGTAATTCAGGATTTGGCGGGTGTATTTATAAATCCACGAAACCCAAGTCTTTGAGATTTGCTTATGCTGAGAATCACGGCTCTTGTGATGTGCTAGTGATGAGTCAGGCTCCTCCTGGCAGCTGCATCATGGAAGAGGGTCCTGTTCCCATCCCCTTTTGGGCTGCTGTTTTGAGTGTAGATGGATGGAGAAAAGGCAATCAATAGTTTAGAGCCTTTTAGCTGAATGTTTTGGGCTTTTTGCCCCCTCCTGACGATGTGCACTGATTTCCACCAAACACAAACATTGCTCCCCTGTACAGCCTGTGCCTGAAAGCAGCTTTACACGGGAGAAAGGGGGCTTTGGAAATCAGCATGGAAGTTTGTGGCCAAAAAATCATTCTGCTTTAAACAGGAGCAGCTGTGCTGGGGATACCAGCACCATGCTCAGCACGGTGGAGGTGCTGGTGGATGGGCTCAGATCCTTCAGGCTTCTGTGTTGGAGGGAATTCCTGCTCAGGGTAAGGCCATCCTGTTTCTGAGCAATTCATCCATGCACGGGCTCAGTGTCAAAGCTTTTATTTTTAAAACTGAAAAATGCTTAGACCCCTCTCAGTAAAAAGTGTTTCCTTGCACCATTTGGTTTGCATCAGTTTGGTGCAAATGTGAAATGGAGCAACACTTCTCTCTCTTGAGAGGGATGTGCTGCTGCCTCCTAGATGGGCAGAGCACCAGGAACACACTTTGAAGGGCTCACAATCAGGACCAAACCCAAGAAGACGTCGGGTTAGTGAGTGGAAACAAGAGGGGTCTGACTGTCTTGGCTCTGTAAAGTGAAAAATCAAAACGTACCTGGAAAAGGCTTTGATGCTTCTCAGGGGATACTGCAAACCTACAACTGATCTGAAAAATGCTGTGGGATCATCCAGTTTTTATTGCTGCTGAGGTCTGGATGTGACTTACAGTGGGAGGAAAAGTAATCTAGAACGTTAATTTTAAAAAATGATGCAAGGTGTCTTGCACTGTGCCCTGTGCTGGGTGTTGCATTTGTGGCGAGAAGCACCGAGGGAGAAAGAGCATTGCTCAGTGGTGGAGTGGGACAAGTATAGTGTGCAGTGTGTGGAATGCCAAATTCCTGCTAAGTGCTGTAAAAAGGGGTCCAGGACACCTGGCTCTGACACTTGGTGATAGTGATGGTGTCTTCCTAAAGTCCTTGCTGAGGCCAAGTGCATCACCAGCCAAGGAGGCCACTTTGCAGTGATGGATGAGAGTCGGAATATTTCCATTGTTTGGGAGCATCCCAGGCTGTGCTGAAGCTCTTGCAGAGTAAGGGCAGGCAAAACCTGACATGGCCCAAGATGCTGAAATTGGTCAGGACATGGCAGAGACGGTCAGTGAGGTCTTTTACACTTGCACCAGAAACACTCCCTGCTTGTGCACTGGGCTGGAATAAAGCTCCACATTCAGAGAAAGAGCTCGCTCAGGATCCTGCATCCTCACTTTGAGAGGGGAGCCAGGAAAACAACAAGCTAATATTCACATTTGAGGATTTAGCTCCTGGCTGCTGGGTGGGTTTGGAGGAGGCGGTTGTGAAGGGGAGCGTGTGCGCTCCTTTGCATGTGTTTGTGCCCTTGTTGGGTATTTTTAGGCTGCAGACCGCAGTGCTGCAATACCGGTGCTGGCTCCAGACCAGCTGGTTGGGGCATCAGTCACAGACAGGCTTTGGCAGCTCGTTGCTCTACGCAGTTTAATTTAGCTTGCTGAGCAGGCTGTTGAATATGCAAGTGGTAATTGCTGCTCTCCCTTCCTTAAAGCAAAGGCGGAAGCGACACCAGGATCCAATTTTCTCCTAATGACTGATTTCATTTAAACACTGCTCAGGGCGATACAGGCTTGATGCTTTTTATTTTAGGGCTGGGGAGAGCTAAACTTGTATGTCTGTGTATCACTGAGCCCGTGGCCTCCATCCATCCTGGTTGCACATATGGGCTAAGCTCCTTCTCCTCCTTCTCTTCAGTCTGGGTTTCCAGTTTGAGCCCATCACGCACACATTTCCATCCTTGTTCTTGTGAAAACAGAGTTGTTTGGGAATGATTCAGCCCCATCAGTCCTCCCTTGAGGTATGGGCTTGGCTACAACTTCCCTCAGTGACCCTTCCCAACCTATCCTTCCTGGCTCTGTACATACAGGGGCAATTAAGCTTAATTTATTCTGGCCTGCTCAATAGTAGAGGCCAGAAGGCACCATTAGATCACAATCTGACTTAAATTTATTGATCTAATTAGCGGTCAAAGGTACAAGCAGGAGGTGGGAACAGGACACTTAACATACGATGCAGCTTAGAACTTGTCCCTTCTGTTCTCCTTAACACAAGCCTCCAGATTGCCAGGGGCTGCTGGTTTTTCTTCTTGAATAACCAATTTCTGCAGGGTTTGCATGGGAGGAGGGGGCTGTGTAGCTGGACTTTGTTCTGACAATGCAAGCTGCGCTGTCTGCAGCTCCCGACGACCTGCCAGGGAAGTGTGTTTTGATTTTGATCCATCATGTCAATGAATATTCATCAGCCTTCTGAAGGTTTAATGCTATTTGCCTGGTAGCTAATATATTCTTTCCCTAACCTTTTTTTAGCCTTGGTTGCTAATAACCTACAGCCCACTCAGTCTGCATTATAGGGTGGTTTGGTTTTTAAAATTGTTTATAGATGAAAATGAGGAACCTTAATAGCTCCAGAGCTGGAAGCCGCTCAGAAGTACCTTGTCTTGGTTGCTACATGGCTGTCTGCTTTAAACCCCAAAACAAAACCTTGCCTTTTGGTCTGTCATTCAGACTCCTCACAAAACATTGTCAGGAGTGCGTATCTCTGAAGAGCAGGTGTTGTTCTGATAAAAGCTTTCCACACGTTTTTGTAAGCCCAAGTCAGAGCTTGTACCTAGCAGCAGGTTTCAAGGACGAGGTTGACGTGGTGTTGAAAAGGGGATGGAAAATGCCCTGTGGAAGAGGAGAATGGGTCTGTTTGCTCCAGACCAGCTGCAGGAGAAGGATTGGGCTCTGCTCTGGGAATGGTGTGACTGTACCCATGGACTTGGAATGACCAAGTGACCAAACTTTTCACGGCTGAGGACAAGTGGGTTGGGACGGAGCTCCTGTGCCAGGCACAAAGCACTGGGCAGCCACCAGCATCTCCCTTTGCTCCCTGCTCCTTGTGGCTCTTTAAAAGCCAAACCTGCAGTATTTTCTTCAATGTTGGACTGGACAGAGGTCTGTGTGCATTTGGCTTTTTATTTCCCTTCCTTCTTTGGGAGAGAAACTCCACAGCAGGTCCCCAAACCCTGCTGACACCGAGGGGATGCCAGCAGGCTGCTAATGAATTTGCTGCGGTGCTGGCTGCCGGGGAGCTGTGATGAGAGAGCTTTCATGGCAGCTGAAATTCCTCCAGCGGCTGCATATTTCTACATCCAAGATGTAAAAATGTGAAATGAGATTTGGGGCCTTTCAGGCAGGGGGGACTCTCCAGGCTGGGCACAGAGCAATTGCACAGCCTGGGATTATCCTGCGTGAATATCTAATAGCCGTTTCCCATCGTTCGTGGTTCAGCAGATGATTACACCATGTGCTAAAAACGTGCCATTGAGATCATTTCAAGGGTCAGATCCTCTGTTAAAGAACTGTGGGTAGAGCCTGAATTTTCTGCAAGGTCCCTGTTCTCAGAGGGCAGTGTTTGCCATGCTGTGGTGGTGCAGGGTCTGACCTCAGGTCTGACCCCAGCCCTGGCTCTCCACAGGGCACAGCAGCTGTTTATTCTGCTGTATAAATCCATAGCTGGAGGGAATGGCAGGCTCTGGGGAGATAAGACACTCCTCTCCAAATGCTGACCTTTTTTCCCTGAGTCTTTTCATAGCTTTGTTAATAAATCTGAGTCATCCATGTTTCAAACTTGGCTATTTGTGCCATCTCTTAACATCTCAGTGTCTTGTTTTGCAGAGATAAAATATGTGGGTGTGTAACTTTGTAAGACAAATGTTTAGGCTTTTCAAAAATTCCGTACTTTGCTGGTTGATTTTTCTCATTAGAGCGTTTCTCCACACTCCTCATTCCTTGTAGTTGACCCTTCTCTTGTGTCAATGACTTGAGAGTCCCAATTTTGGAGCAGCATTTGCCTGGTCCTTGCTGTAATTAGTCAGGGAGGGCACATGGTTCCTGCCCTGAGCTTTGCACCCAGCCAGGAGTTTCAGAAATGAACAAAACCCAAGCAGCCGCTGGTGTGAGCGACGTCAGCACTGCTTAGGAAAATCTGAGCTACCGGCACCGTGTGATTTTTATCAGCTGAAATCGCGTCTTGTAAATATTTACTGGAGCTACAAGTAAGGTTTATCTAATTAAAGCAAAACTTTCCATGAAAAAGAGCCGCCCTGCCTGGGATTGCTGGTGGATGTTTAGGGACACTTTTAAGAGTCGGGGGAAGCATGCAGGATATTTTTTCAGCTCTCCTGCTGTCTGTAGCTTGGGGCATCCTGAGCCACATGAGGTCTTCAAGGATTGAGTCACCCATGGTGGGGACCTGGTGGCCCCAAGCACATCCAGCTGTTCTGGCAGCAGTCTCCTGAATTTTCCATACCCCTGGCACGAGGGGATATGAGGTGTGGACATGAGGGGGGCTGGCCTAGCTGCTGTGGCATGGGGAGGTTGGTGCAGATATGCTGGGATTGGCAACAGGGGTGGGGTCCAGGACTCCCCATCCCATGGGGACAGTGGTGTGACCCCTGCCGCTGCCGGCTCTGGCATGAGGCAAAGCAAATGCATCTTTTTAATTTGCGTGGTCGTCAAGGTTGCCAGGACTGTAAACGTCAAATCTGAGCAGAAATATTTGGCATGAAAACCGTGAGGGAAGCCTCAGTGCCGAGCGCGTGGGTGGCTCGATCCCTCCTCCCACCGCGGGACGGGAGCGCAGCGCTGTGGGGCAGCTGCTCGAGCCTCCACTCTGCTCTTCCCCACAGGATCTAGTGCCCAGGAGGGAGGGACGCAGAGGATTGTGGCCATGGCCCCGAGGAAGAGGAGCGGCCGGGGGATCTCCTTCATCTTCTGCTGCTTCCGCAGCAGTGACCACCCTGAGATCACGTACCGGCTGCGCAATGACAGCAGCTTCGCCCTGCAGACCATGGAGCCCTCGCTGCCCATGCCGCCGGTGGAGGAGCTGGATGCCATGTTCACCGAGCTGGTGGTAAGTAGGATACTTCCTAATTTCAGTTTTAGTTTTAAGGTTTCTCCCTCTTTCCCCCCAAGGCCCTGTTTGCAGTCTCTCCAGCCTTGGTTTTGAGTTTTCAGGCAAACTTTGGTGTGAACAGAGGCTGCTGTTGCTGAACCCTGAGCTCTGCTCCTCCCTGAAGTCCTGCCAATTTGGGGTGGTCTGTCTCATTAGGAACTCTTAATTTCTTATAGCAGGGGGTTGGGTCCAAGCTGGTAAAGCAGGATGTCCCCCGTAGGTGCAAAGTGACTTTACTTGCTGGGCACTGAGCTTCACAGAAATCATCAGGTGTGGGCTACACTGAGATTTGGAAAGTCAGGATATTGTTTGTGTATCCTTTGGTTCCAAAACTTGGAAAAATATGGATTAAGAAAAAAATTGACAGCCAAAATAGCTTTAATTTCCTCTAAGCAAAAACATTTTGGTGTGGTATTTTAGGTGGTGTTTTACTTTGAGATCATTCAGCAGTGAGATGAGGTTTTCCTGTGGTGCTGGGATGCATAGAGGGGAGCTGGGAATTGTGACGCTGCTCAGTCACACCTCAAGGTACAGCACATCCCATTAGATGCCAGGCAGCATGGACCTGTTGAACTGGGCCTCTTGGCAGAGGAAAGCTCCAGGTTGCATTATAAACGTTGTTTTTGCCAACACATCCTTCTCCATGGACAGGATGTGGCAGACCAGGACACCAGCATAGCACGGTGGGGATGAAGTGTCTGTGCAGCAGGGCTCTTCTTGCAGCAGTCCTGCAAAACGCCACGGATCAGGTTGGGTTCGTTCAGGTGAAGTGGCTGCCTCTGTCCCAATTTATTCTCCACTGATAACTTGGCCAAATCAGGTTTTCCTGGGGAAATTCTTTCCCATGGATCACTTCCCCATGCCCCAGCCAAAGGCTTGTTGGGCTGAAGGAGGCATGTCTGGAGGCTCAGGTACTGGAGCCCCACCAGGCCTGTGCATCTCATCTCAGCTGAGGATTTTTAAAACATCTCCTCCAAACTCATCCAGATGCTTCGTGCAGTGGCAGTGCCCCAGGGAACTTCTGTGTGTGCAACGAGGCAGGAGCCAGTCCAGCCTGGGGCACACCCTGGTGTGACCCTTCTGTTCACCAGTCCATCTGCATGCTGTTGAGATTTTTAGTTATTTTTCCCCAGCCAAGGGTGAGAAAAAGGCCCAGAGGCAGCTGCTGCTCCAGGGCATGCCAGCAGCAGGAGCCACGCTGGCTCCCTGGGGACTGAAGCCATGCAGGGAGGGAGACAGTGGGTGCCCGCAGTGCTCCTTTGCAAGCAGCTGCAACCCCCTGGTTCCCCAAAAACCCATCAGGTAGATCTCAACCCAAGCCAGCATTGGTTGGGAGGGAAGGGGAAGCCAAGCTCTGCCCTGTTGGCACAAGGCAGATTCCCATTCAGGGGGGTGAAGTTGCAAATTCCCCCCATCCTTATAAACAGCTCCTTCTTGCTCTTGGTAACCTGTTGGTTTCGGCTATTAAATTTCAGCATTAGTTAAATGGTTTGGAAAGTGTCCCACTGTTCCTGTACAAGCCCACTGTGTAACATTTGGAAGAGAGACAGAGAAAGCACTCAGAGGTGCTGGGCTGATCTTTACGCCTGCGGGAGCCCAATGCCATCGTGCTTGGCCATCCAGGGTGGGATGGCTTGTGCCTGCTCTGTGGGACTAAGACTCCCTCCAAAGTCCTTGGCTGTCTCAGCCCATTGGGTTGAGGGAAATTAAAGGGGTTGGAGGGGATCTGGAGGCTTTGCCAGCTGGAGTTGATCCTTTGCCAACTCCTCTCTTGCAGCTTAATCGTGACTTTTCTGCCCCACTTATTCCCACTAGGGTCTCAGAGTGGGAGGGATGGAGGATTTCAGGCCTGGGGTGGGGGGTATCTTTGGGGACACTGCAGCAGTAGGTTTGGTCCCTTGGCATGGACAATCCTCCCACCTACACAAACTGAGTGGGATCCATGCTCCACTGATCCCAGCCTGCTGCTTACATCGAAGGGCAAATTCCCTTTCTCTTTGGAGCCATCGTGGAAAATATTCCCTGAGCTTTGTGTGTTTTTTAGTGTGCCTGTTGATCTGAGGCAGGAAACATACGTAGCGTGAGAAATTGGTGATTGTCCCGTGCCAGCAGCAGAGAATGAGGGCCTGAACTGCAGAGGGATGTGGAGCAGCTGTGACTCCAAGGTCAGCTAAAGGCTTGGGCTGCTCTCCCAGTGTCTGTTTTTTTGGCCTGTTTTGTGTTAGATGGACACTTTGGGTTTTAATTAGGATAGGTAAATAGAATAGATTAAGTAGTTTAGGGGTTTATTCTGTGCCTGTGCAAATATTTTTCACTTAGTTGCATTAGAAACAACAGGGAAATGGGATTTATTTTTAGGGCTGTTTTTTTTCCCTGGGCATAAATTTCAGTAATAAGAAATGCCTGATCTTCATCCTAGACTGCAGGGATGATGCTCCCTGTCCCAGCCAGCCGTATGCAGCAGGCAGGGGCTTTTCCCTGGCTCAGGGCAGATGCAGATGTTGTTGCTGTGGTCAATGACTGATCACTGCTTCCTCCCGGAGGAACCTTTTCCCTTTCTCTGCCTCTTCCCCAGCCTGGTCTGAATGGGTTTTGTTGGAGCATTGTTGGGATGTCGCTCAAGCGGGCACCATCCCCGTCTGAAAGGCTTTTCTTTGTCCACTGTCCTGCTGGGGCTCCGGCCAGGCTCAGCCACCCAGGGAGGAGCAGGTGCTGGCAGAGAGGCACAAACAAAAGCAGAGTATTTCAGCAAGATTTACTGATTTGCAGCTCCTTTGGCTGGGACAATGCTTTATGATTTTGTGAAGCTTTCCGTGCATCGACACCACTGTGTCCTGCCAGCTTGGGTTGGTGTTTGCTTCCTGAGGCTCATGCAGAGGTGTGGTACCTGCCAGGCAGCATCCATTGGATTTAAGGAGTTTCAGGAGCCATCAGTCCTCCCGCAGGACACATCAGGAGGATCACTGATCACTGTGCCCCAGAGAGGAGGAAATCTGGGGTTGCACGAACTGCCTGTGAACCAAGAGAGCAAAGCTGTGCCATCTGCCACAGCTTCTTTCAAGAGGCTCCCGCGTATCCAGGCTAACAATACAGCATTTCTTCAAAGGCTGAAATCTTGCTTGCACGCTCAGAGAAATCACTTGCAAAGCCCCACATAATGGTGCCATATGGTAGATCTTGCCATAACAATCCTCTCTATTTTCTGCCAGCAACTAGACTTTCCACCAGATGGGTAAATGACTGATGTCCTTTATATCTGCTTAACACTCCTTGTCACTCCGAGGTTCGTAATGAAACGCTCTGTGTGTGGTGGTGTGCATCATCCTGGCGGGACGTGCACCGGGCGGGGGGCTGGGAAGGCTTAGTTTGGAGAGGGTAGGAGAAGCCCCAGCGTGACCCAGGACCCCTCGCTGCCTCTCTTCACAGTGGGGTGGGTCACAGTGGCATCTCCATCCCTGCAGGATGAGAGCGATGCTCCGGTGATTCCTCAGATAGCTTAGATGCCCAGAGGAGCTGCTGAGTCTAGTGGGGCTTTGCTTGCCCCTGGTGCACAAAATGCTGCCTCTCCCTGATCCCACACCCTGCTCCCAGCCTGCGTCCCTGCTGGTGGAGGGATGGGTTCAGAGGAGATGCTGCCCCAGACATTCTTCAACTTCAGCAGTCTTCAGCTTGTCTTCGCCAGGCTTTGAGGAAATTCCATTTACTGCTCCCGATGGGGCTTCTCAGCCTTTTCACTTTTGACTTAGTGATGCAGAAGAAATTAGAGCAACCTCCATCCAGCCCTGCGTCCCGCCTGTGATGTGCAGCAGCCCGTTTTTAGCCGGTGAAACCAGGGCAGGTAACCTTCCCTGGGTCCCTCTGCCCAGATTCCAGCAGCTGACAAGGTTTTTTAGGATCTGGGGAGGTGAGTGTCTGTGCAGTGTCCCCAGCCCCCCGACTCAGGACTGAGTGCAGGCCTTTGTCCACGGATGTTGCCTGGGCTTTACTTCTCCTCACATGGAAGGCGGCTGTATTCCTCCCTGCTGCTTTATGAAGTAGTGGAAACTTGTGAGCCTGAGCAACAATAAAAAGGTCTTTGGCAGCTTATAAGATTTATCACAGCATTTGTTTTTGCTGTACTTGGGACGACTAACGCATTTCATCCAAGCTGCTCTCTGGATGCTATCAGGAGATAAGAGATAGTATCCCCTGTCACAAACATTAAATCTGTTGCCTTTGAAAGGCTTCGTGGTGGTCAACGGGTCTGTGGCTCACAATGTGCAGTGCTGGGGTAGGATGCTCCCTGCATAACTGTCCCTTGGAGCTGTGCCTTCCCTTCCTCTTGGCATGCTGGGCTGATGGCTGGTTCATGTGCTGCTTGAACAGGGAGCATATAAACCTGAGCAGAAACGGTGGTGCAATCAGTGTGAGTGCTGTTGTGTGTCAATAACAGCTCTGGGCTGGGAACTCATTGCTAGCGATATCCAGTTGTACTTAGGAACTTCAGTAATGTGCTTTTCTCCCCCAGTTTCTAATCCAATAAGGAGAAAGTATGAGGTTTTGGGCTTTGCAAAACAGCACGGCTTTTAAGTAGCAGCTGAGGGATCAGCTGCAAAGCCAAGCTTTGCATTTCATGCTTGCAGGTCAGCTGTCGTATTTTGCTGCCTGGTCCTTCCAGCATTAAGGACTTCGGGATTTTGAGAACTGCTGAATGGTGACCAAAGCCATTTCCCCTATATCTGCAAAGAAAAGTATGTGGTTGGTGTCTGGAAAAAATTACAGTTGCAGCAGCCCTTGTGTCCTGGGCAAGCCATCCCTTTCTGCAGAGTCAATCCAGAGGCAGATGCTCAGCATGGAGCTCCTGACCCCATTCCACTGCTGTCTCCAAAAACCAAGCTCCCCTGGCTTATGAATCACTTTTAAGAAGGAAAACCCAATGATTGGTAATACCTGCTTTTAAATTCATTCTGCAGGGATCCGTGTGCCATACAGACACTTTTACCATGCTGCCCAGGTTCAGTTTTTCAGATTGAACAGTCTGGACCTGCCAAGCACCCATCCCAGCCCAGCGCTCACGGCGCTTGTTTTCATCACCTCGTGTTGTTAACACCCTCCCAGATAATCTCTAAATGTACCTTTTGATAGGTAAGCATCTGGTAGAGAAGTCACACACCTACTCAGTCAGAAAATAAGAGTTTTCTGCCTACATGTGTTCCCTGGACCTGAATGAACCAATCCACCGAGGAACGCTGTATTTCAGCTGAAACAGTCCTGTAATTGCAGTATCTGTTACTGCTACAAACCAGCGTGGGGGCTTGCCCAAAAAACATGCTGTTCCCATCCCCTGATTTTACAAAGGAGCCACGTTACAGCACGATGTGAATCTCAGCTAAAGGCAGAGAGCACATAAGCTACCCCTTTGTTTTCAGAAGAAGTACAACTGCAGTGGAAAAATAATACAGTCTACCTGCTAAATGCTTTCCACTTTGCACTTCGTAAAAGGGGAGGCCACATCCCTGGGAGATGCCTGGGCAGCTCATTTGGCAATGCATCGGTAATCTTAATTGGGGCATTTAGGTTTTTGGCTTGCACTTTCTCTGAGTGTTTCTGGCACAGGTCACCGTGGAGGGTACCAGTCTCTTTGGATGGGGAATCTGCTCCAGCAGCAGTGCTCCTCCTGACTGCTCAGTGGTTGGGTGGTGTTGCTGGAGTTAGGAGCAGGACTGAGCAGCAGATTAGTTGTACTTTATCACCATCCTCAGCTGGAAGGATTCCTGCTGGGAATAGGCTGTGCCTGCCCTGTATCCATTTGCAGATACAAGTGGAAGCTGTCTGTGCTGCTGTAGTATCTGTTGTTGGCAGAGTCTGGGTGTTCCTCGGCGTGGGAACATCACCACGGTCAGCTTTTGGCAGCCGAGGCTTTCGCAGCCCTGCAGGGAGGATCCTGCCTGAGTGCCCAGTGATCCCAATTCCCATGAACTCCAGTGTTCAAATCAATACCATTATTTACAGGGATCAGCTTCCCTTTCCCAACCACGCCCAACATCTGTAAGCCAGTCTGATGCCTGCTTGCACTTGACATCTTGCTGGGTGTCAGATTGAGAAATCACAGAATGTTTTGGGTTGGAGGGGACCTTAAAGATTATCTCATTCCAGGCTCCCTGCCATGGACAGGGACACCTTCCACTAGACCAGGTTGCTCCAAGTCTCATCCAGCCTTGGTCAGAAGTAAGCTCCTCTCAGGGTGACTCTGCTTTGCACCTCAGCCAATTTCTTAAAAATGCCTTCAGGGTGCCAGGTGTGACTAAAGCCAGGCCTGTGGGGGATGAGGACTTGTCCCACCCAGGACTCCATTTCCATCCTCTGTTGCTCCATCAGCACCAGCCTACAGCTGGCTTCTGCTTACCGTGGTTGCATTCTTTAGGTCCCACAGCCAGAGTGGCACCTCTTGGGAAACTTTACGGTTCAAGTTGGTGTGGGGCTTTGTAGCCTCTACTTCCATCCAACCCCTTTTTGAAACCCTTCCCAGAGCATTATCTGGGAAAACCTTGGCACGGTTTAGCCCCAGACCAACCACCTACAGTGTTTCTACCTGAGCATCTCTGCCAGGCAGGGGACATCTGAAGCCATACTTGACCTCTTGGCTTGATTTCCAGCTTGAGCAGCTCCCTGGGATGCCAGCAGCAGAAGCAGTGTGAAATCTGACTGAAAAGGGAGCTGCTGCTTTCATTCTGTAAAGAGGTGAGAGGTCCACATCTGAAGCCTTACTTATTTGCCAGCTCTATGCTTTATTATGGTACGAGGTGCACCCACCAAAGGACAGCCATCCCCAGCTCTGGTTGTTTGGATTTAATCCATCTGAGCTGTCACAGTAGTAGATAATAGGCTGATACATGTTTTTGTTGGTTTTTTCAGGGTGTATGTACAATTGCGTGGAAAAAGTGCGCTGGTGATGCACCTGCAGGGCATCTAGATCTGAGAGTGCTCTGCAGGGTGAAACTGTGTAGATCAATAACTCAGGCTGGAAAAGTACCCTGGGTTAATTAAAATAGGAAAAAGGTTTTCCAGGCGAGGTTGGTGAAAAGGTTGCGGGAGGTCGAGCTCAATAAATAACATTAAAAAATGGTGTATATGAGGTTATATATATATATATGAGAACAAAAAAGAAGGAGAAACTAAGTGGATACTTCTCTTAAAATACACTAGTATTGAAATACGAGCAGCTTTGAAACCTTTAGCCTACTAAAATAATTAATTGAATTAAAATATTAAAGCATTACATGCTGTCTGCCTCAGTTAGGTGTTTGAACTGATGGGAACATGAATCAGCTGTAGCTGGAGTTTATTGAAGGGCTGAATCAGCTACTGATGGCCATAATCTTCCCTGCAGGAGGAGGAAGGAATATATCTTTTATTTATGTCAGTCCAGTGTGTTCAGGTCAATAAAGGGTGGATTGGGGTCTTTTTGAGTCTAGGACGAAAAATTCATTGTGGGAGGAGGTTAACTAGACATAAGCACTTTGAAGTGCTTCTGTTACTCCTTGTTGCTGATACTCATTCCCTTGCTGTGAGCAATTTCCTTTATTCAGGAAATTCATTACATGATAAAGGCAAAATGAATAATAATCTTTTATCTGTTATGCTTATTCATTAAGAAGTATGAATAGTTGATTTTTGTTCATGTTCTGTAATTGCAGCTGCAAGTTGTCATGGAGAAATTAAAAATACACAGTGCTAACATTAGAAGGGGTTGGCTTGTCTGAGGGGTTGTTTTTAAGCTCTCAGGGTACTATAGCTGAAAAGAAATGTGCTGGGGAAGAGGCGTTTTTATTAGTGATAATAAAAATAAAAGACTTTTCAAAAAACCCCTGAGATAAATCTGCATACACTGAGAACTGTAGTTGCCTAAATAAAGCTGCAGATAGAGGAGCTCCTCCTGCGGCACAGGGTGCGTGTGGAGGCGGGTAACAGTAACAGCCACTGGTTAATAAGGATTAATATGTCTTTTTCTTACCCCAAAAAAACAGCTTAAAAAGAAAATACCGAGCTGAGTGAGGTGTGTTCTGGGGCAGGGGTTTGCTGGAGGCAGCAGGGCCAGCAGTGGAAGGGGCAGCTGCTGCTCCAGCCATGCGGGCAACGCTGGCCAGCAGCGGAAAAACATCAGATGAGGAACGGGGGGAAAATGCTGACTGCCATTTCCCCTGACACCACGGCGTTCTGGGATAAATCAAATTGATGAACTTGGAGAAGAATGCCTGGAAGAGAGTGAAAAAGCGATATGACCCCTGAGAAAGGAAGGTGGTTCAGGCTTCAACAGGCCATTATTTATTGACTTTTTAATTCCCATGCTAGACCCCTTAATGCCAAATGTTGCCAAAAAGTTCACACTTTATCTTTTCCTTCTATTTGTAAAAATTTTTTTTGAACAATCTTGGATCTTTCATGCTTCATTTGATGATGCAAGAGATCTCATCTTTACATGCTACAGCCTTACTTATAGAAACTTCTAAACTCTCTGAATCCATTCATGAGGAGTAAATTAATTTGCTCCTTATTATGTTGGTCATTTATTGATCCAGTGATGTCTTTCTGTACATGTGTGTGTATATATATATACATATATATGTACACACATATGTATATGTAAACCCAGAGAGAGAGAAGTTGTGGATGCCCCATCCCCAGAAGTGTTCAAAGCCAGGTTGGATGGGGCTTGGAGCGTCCTGGTCTCATGGATGGCATCCCTGCTCATGGTGAATGGGTTGAAACTAGCTGATCTTTATGGCCCTGCCCAAAACAAGCCTATGATTCTATAAACATATATATGTATGTATATATAAACCCAGCACAAACCAGCAAATTTTAAATAATCATTACTTCACTTATGGCACTGGGTGGCCCCCAGTCTCCTCCATGTACTACACTTAAAAACAATTTATCAGGCAGAAAGATGCCTTGGAATTAAAGGTTTTTCATCTTTTTTTTCCTACAACCTCTAAGGATATTTTGGGGTTGCAGACCCCTCTGCAGGGAGTTGTCCATTATTTAATCTCTACTCCCAACCTGCTTCTTGCAGAATGTTTGACAGCATGAAGGACCTGTGGGATGTAGGGGAAAAGCCCATGCTGGTCACACTGGGGTCTTGTGGACATGGATGGGCAGCACATGGGCTCACCTAGCTCCAGGAGCCATCCTGGAGGTCATTCCTGAAGTCAAAAGATTTGCAGCATCCTGCTGTCTCCCTGCTGTTGCCCCCAGTAAAGGCTGTGGCTCTCAGTCTGTGGAAGATGCTCATTGAAACATGGCATGAGTGAGGTGGCAGGGACAGGAGCTTGCAGCGAGGACCGACCTGTAAGACTGGGGTTGGACTTGATGCTGTTTCTGCTGGGATGGTCAAACATTTCTTCCAGTGGCTTTTTGGCTTGGTCTGGCTTTGCCTTCAGGAGGTGGTAGGAGACAGCAGTGGCTACCAACCAGAGAGGTGGTGGCATCTTCCTGCTTGGAGATGCTCAAAAAGCCATCTGTACATGGCCCTGGGTAATGGCTCTGGTGGCCCTGCTTGACCAGGGGCTTGATTGACCAGAGGGCTCCTCATACCATTGAGTTGCCAGCTTGGGGACGTGCAGGCCATGGGAGCATCTGTCCCTGAGTGCTGCTGTGTGTCCTCCAAGGGAAAGGTATGGACCACTTCTTTGGCCCACAGGATTGTGCTTACCGTGTGCTGAGCTGAGCCACGTGTTTCTTAGGTAGCTTTAGGAGAGTGGTGTGAGATCTCACCTTCAGTGGAGCTCGTGCAGTGCTCAGAGAGAGGGGGAGGTGAGGTTTGCTTGGCTGGAATGGAGAGCCGTCAGCAGAGGAAACGTCATGGAAGTGTTGTACCTCCTAGAAACAGCAAAATACACACTGAGAATCAAAGCTTCCCTGTGAGGTTTTTTTAAAAACCATATTCAGATGAAGATTTAATGTGGAAACATGTTTCCTGATGTAAAGGTGAACAGTTTAGCTATACGGGATAAATATTTAAGAGTAGCATATCTCTTTCCAGTAAAAACACTCTGGGGCAGAGACTTCCTTTTGGTAGTAAAATGAGGCTGCTATTTTATGTGCCACTGACCTGATTCCAAAAAAAGTATTAAAAATAGTGAAGTTGGCAGATCCTGCCATGGGAGGCAGCCAGGTGGAAGGGACAGAGCTGTGAAAGGTGAGGCTGAAGCGAGGGGTGAGGGCTGTAAGGGTGATGGACACCGTCCCACCAGTTGTCTTCTCACTCTTCAACAGCCCCCAGCATCGCACGCTGTAGTGGGAGTGTGTGGATTGCAAATGGCTCATAAAATGAATTGCCAGTTAGAATCACCTAATTATCAAGCTCGTGATTATTAATTGAGGGCACATATGGGTGTGAGTTTCTGCACAGCTTCTCTGCTGCGCTGCGACTCCGGTCGATTGTTAAAGCCTTTGTGGGAGCTGCATTTCTACAGTGGGCTATGAGCCCCCAGAAAACAGGTGTTTTTCCTGTCCTTTCTTGATCTTTTGGAGTTAGAAAGGGCAGTTTCTGAGCAGCCTGCACTGAGATACACATCAGTGAGCCTAAGCAAAAGGCTGGAGCTGCCTGCAGGAATCCCCATGCACGTAAAAACCAGCAAAGACCTGACTGTTCACAGTTGAGTCACTGTTACGGCTCCGAATAACAGTCGTTAGTCACTCTTTGATTATGAGGATTTTCGTATTCACTAGGTGCCTCGTAGTATTTATTTAAACACCTTTCCCAAGCATCCTGTAAGATATCATTAGGTAGGTGTTGTTGAGTGATGCAGGGCTGCGATGACTGAACATGTTAGAGCTGGGGCACAATGAAATGTGCTGTGTGAGACTCAGAAGCATTTCTGCACCTTTTTTGGATGTGTTTGCACATTGTCATGTGCCAGCACCTAATATGTTCTTCTGCTTTGTCCCTTCTTGCTCCTGCTTAGGCTTCAGCTCGGTTTAGATTTTTTTTTTCTTGGTTAATAAATCTTCACATTTGCACAGGTTGTCTTTTTAGGGTAGGATATTTTGAAAGTTTCAGTAAATATTTTTCTAAGGACCTAAGTGCAGATGTGCGTGGCTGGTGCTTTCATGCCTGATTATCAGATTCACGTGGCCAGAAAGCAGGGTCACAGTGGAAGCGTTTTCCTGTGCTCTCTCAAACCCTCACCACGGAGGTAAATATTCATCAAGAGACCCTTGTCCTCCCACACACTCCAAGTTTACTTTTCCAACGAGCTGAATTTCAGCCGGGTCCCTGTGTAGGTGTCACCCTGTTGTCCACCTTTAGATGTTCAAAAAAGTGTTCAAGGCCAGGTTGTATGGGACCCTGAGCAACCTGGTCTAGTGGGTGGGGGATGTTGGAACGAGGTGATCTTTACGGTCTCTCCCAGCCCAAACCATTCTGTGATTTCTGTGAACTGAGGCTGAAGCAGAGCTTGGATATTTGACTGGCTCATAGCCTGAGGAGACAATGCTGAAGTGCAATTTTGATTTTGAGGCATGGAAGGGTGATGAGACTTGCCCAAGGCTGGGGTGGAGGTTGGTTGCTTGATATGGATCTCTGACCTCCCAAATTGTAACGACATGGGAATGTTTGAGAATGGCACTCGTTGGAGAAGTCCCTAGCACAGGTTCTCCTCCCTGGGTGCAGGAGGATGAGATGTGTCTCGCATTGGGCTCAGGCTTTCTCAGTCCTCTCTTTTTCCCCAGTTTCTGTTGTAGCAGTAGTACTGTAGTTTTTTCTGTTGTTAGGGTGTCTTCCAAGCCTGCTTCCAGAACTCCACCAGCATCAGCTCTGTGCAGCACAGTGGTTTGAAGATTTATGGTAAAATCTGCAAAGAGGCAAAGCCTCTTCCATGAATACGTAATAGAAAAAGCTCTACGACACCTTTCCTTTTGAGGAGTAGTTTCATCAAGAAGGGAAATCAATACCTGCAGTGGGTAGATAAGCCTTTCTGAGATGTTTGGCACTGCCAGCAGCCCTCTGTAACTGGTTGTTGTGCTGGAGGGCTCCTGGGTTTGGGTTACAAGATAGCTGAAGGCTCCCTTCCTTGGCTACTGGATGCAATATGAGCTTGAGTTAGATCAGCTGAATTTCTTGGTTGCCTGTGGGCTTGCTGATGTAGGCACCCATCTTTTGCCAGAGGCATCTTGCTCAGCCTTCCCCAAATGTGGCTTTGACTGGGGTACAGGAGCTGCCAGCCTTAGCTGATGTATTGTTCAGGCAGGGAAACTTTGACAGGTCTCCATATGGAGTTTTTTTAGTTGCTGGAATTAAGTGTGTAATTTTTAATGGGGATCCTCTTACTTAAATCCACTGTCTGTGTGGGATGAGTTGGCTGGAGGCCATGGCAGGGCTTTCCTGTGACCTTCTGCAGCCTCTCCAGTATCACTGCTGCCCCAAAACCCTTCCAGCATAAGGATTGTCATCAGTGGTGGTGATTTTAAGAGACACCCACGGTTCTAAGATCAATGCTGGCTTTAGCAACGAGCCTCCCAGCCCTGCCTGAATGTTTTATTTAGTTCCCTCATAAAAGCTTTGACCTACATCTAGCACCAGGAAGCGATGAGGCTTTGATAATACTCAGGCATCCCGGCGGAGGGCACGCTGCTAACCGAGCTTCCAAGTCGAAAATGGATGTGTACTTTAAAACATCAGATAAACCAATAAAAGCTTCAGTCATTAAACAGCTTTATCTCTGCCAGGCAGTACGTGATCCAGTTTTGATGGAGAGGATGTACCTCTTTATGAACTGTAGGTATTAGGAAAAGAGCTTTCTATTTTTAGCTGTAGGAAAACAAAGCAAAAGCCAAAACACCTACAGTTTTTGTTGATATGAGGGTGTCAGCAATGGAAATGGGCTGGACCACTCGGGGTGAGGTGCTCCAGTGAAGCAACAATGATAAAAAAGAAAGGTCCTGTTTGAATTTTTCTTTGCTGTGTGTGTCTTAGATGAGGTTGCTCACCTGAAGCTCTCAGTGTGAGTCTTGTGGGCAGCTGTGATAGCTTTGTGCGTGTCCTTTCCAAAACACTTGCAGCCTTTAAAAGCAATGGAGGAGATGTCTGGGAGGGACAAGGCAGAGAATTTTGCAGCCCAGAGTCAGGGGAGGTCAGCAAGAGCAGGATGAGAACTGGTGTCATTGCCCTGACAAACTGGGAGTCCCCAGGTGATGCTGCGGGGTCGCCACTGCACTGTGGTGTGGCCCCACATGATTTACTCTGCTTGTCTGGGGGGTTGTGTCTGTGCCATCACCCATTTGTGTACTCACATTGCATGTTTTGTGTTTCTTTTCCCCTTTCCAGGATGAACTTGACCTCACGGACAAGCACAGAGAGGCCATGTTTGCGCTGCCAGCGGAGAAGAAGTGGCAGATCTACTGCAGCAAGAAAAAAGTGAGACTCTTTGGATGCTGAGCCTCTTCCCTCTCATGCAGGGTGGGGAGGAGACAGGGGGAAGGACACGGCTGTCTTGGGATGCCAGGTGGTATTTGGGGTGTCACAGAAATGTATCTGTTCCTGGAGTGACCCTGGGAAAACAAGGGTCTTTGGTCTCCAGCCCATTCAGGCTGGAGGGTGTGTCCCCATGACCCTCAGGGGTGTCCCCAGTCCCATGCTCATCCGTGCCAGCACATCAGGGCCACATGGAACTCTGTGGCCACTGAGGTTGGCCTTGCAGGGGCAAGGGGCTGCTCACCATCTCCTTAGAGCCTCTCCCAGTACCTAAAGGGGGCTTATAAAACAGATGAGGACAGACTTTATAAAGGGGCTGTTGCAGTAGGACAAGGAGTAATGATTTTAAACTAGAAGTTTATCTAGGTTCGACAAAAGGAAGAAGGTGTTTACAATGAGGGTGTTGAAACACTGGCACAGGTTGCCCAGAGAAGCTGTGGATGCCCCATACCTGGAAGTGTTCCAGGTCAGGTTGGATGGGGCTTGGAGCAACCTGCTCTGGTGGCAGGTGTTTCTGCTGACAGCAGGGGCATTGGAACCAGTTGGTCTCCCTGCCAACCCAAACCTTTCTAGGGTTCTGTGTTTGTCTTCCCAGATTTGCCACTGGGTCCCTCACCTGGCTGCAGGGGATGGCTGGTCAGTGCTGGCAGTCACTGGCCCCACTCGAAGGGTACTCTCTGCTGTTTAATGCCTTTTTCCCCTGCTGTAGCAATGGCACCAGATTTTCCATCTGCATTTTAGGCCAGGAGCAGGCTTACCTTGCTCATGTAGGATTAAGTTTTAAGCCTCTCATAAATACCCCTGAAATCCCTGTATTATTGTTAGACAGAGGCCTGCCATGCCCGAGATTTAAATCGGAGGGGAGAAGGGATGTTAACAAATTACTGGCACTGGTCTGGATCAACAAGGAAATGGGCAGGGGATGCTCGCTCGTCACTGCCTTGTGGATAAGCAGAGCCTTGCCCTGGTGTGTCTGGATAACTGGGAGAGTTAAATCAAGCAAAGCCGTGTAATTATTATTGTGAGTGGAGATTATGTGCTATCTAATCTCCAGAGGAAGGGTTTAGATGGAGCTGATGGTGGCTCTTTCCCTTTCCAGAATCTCCTTGCTCTCATGTTTTTTTAAAGGCTGTGCTGTGAAACTCCTTGCTCACTGGGGGTGTTGAAAGAAGGAGCCACAGAAGTGCCTGTGGCATCCTCAGAGGTTCTGGGAGCAGGCACCCATCTGAGGCTGGATCCTGGCTGCTGGTCTGCTCTGGTCCTCATTCCTCTGGCTGTTCCCAGCCACTCCTTCCCTACTTGTGATGCCATCACAGTGAGCTGCAGAGCATATGTGCCACTGCTTGCTCTGATGGAAATGTGCTGGTGGAGAAAAATCCTTTTCTCCTGCTTTTTAACTAAAAATGAGAGAGACTGTATCAGTGAAGGCTCCAGCCACAGAGGAAATCAGGAATTACATGGGCTGGAGAACATGTCTCTGTGCACAGCAGGGTCTGGGCTGTCCTGCTCCTGTGTGATGATGACCGGTGAGCAGCAGAAACACCGGTGGAAATCCTGGCAGCTCGTAGCAAATCTTGTGCTCCTGTGTTTTTATGAGGCCAGATCACCTACATGGTCGCCTGGCATCGAGGAGAGGGGCTGGACTTCTCCAGCTGAGAGCAGTGTCTGCTTTTGGGCCAAGGCAGCAGAGCTGGGGGATAGGGCAGTGGTCTTACCTCTGAGTGGTGGTGATTTGGGAAGTGCAGGATGTGCCCAAACCCTTTGTTTAAAAGCAAGTTGTTGCTTGAGATGCTTGTAACACCCAGTTTTGCCTGGTGGGTCTCAGGGGCTGGCAAAGGTGGGCATCAGTCTCAGGCAGCTGCCTGACTTACCAGCAACCCAAAATTGTCCCCTGAGCAGTTTTTGCTGTTTCCTCTGCTGCCAGTTTTGGCTGGCACTCCTGCTGTGCTGTCGGTGTCATCCACCACACTCAGCTCTCCAGAGCACATCCCAGATGTTGCATGTTTTATATATTCCCATGACGGGCAAGATTTTGTAAAAGGGAGCCAAAAATGAGACGTTTTTTGCTGGGTTGTCCTGGAAAGAGACCTGACAGCACCTGGCCTTGGCAGCGCCTGTTGAGAGGAAATAAGGGAAATCCAGCTATTCCCCAGGCATGTTTCTTTCCCTGGAATATTTCCCCCTGGCCTGCAGCCCCGTATCCTGGTTTCTCTGCCCTGCTAGCAGCTGGTTTTACCCCAGCCCACAGGACTGGCTTGGCAGGGTGGAGGCTTTGTCCTCCTTGATTCTCCATCCGTGGAGACAGTGGGTTTGATCCCATCCTTGACCCTGCTGGGGCCAGGGGGTTGAACTGCATGAACTCCTCGTGGTCCCACCCCACCTGCATCACCCTGTGTCACTTAGGGGGCAGAGAGACAAAAAGCATCTCGTGATGGGGCTGGTGAGTTCTGTCAGCAGCAACCCGAGCAGGAACTGAAGTCTGCAGTAAATCCAGCACCCGTGCAGTGCTCAGGTCACGAGAGAGATTTAAAGATTATTGGAGAGGCCTTCTTTGAAGTCGTCAGCCCCTCTACGGCTGGGATAAAGCAGGGAAATGCAAAGGCGGAGATGCGTTAACAGCGGGATGAAATCTGCTTTTAGAAGTGGTATTTCTGGACGATGATTCGTTTCATACCTCATCCCAAAATACTTCGCTCCCTGCTGGCCCCGCTCTCCAGGAGAGGATATTGCTCGGAAGTGTAGGGAGGAAGCAGGAGGGTTTCCAGATTTGCTGTTTCTTTGACTGCAGGTTTGCCTTGGTGGAAGAGGGTGACTCAGGATGGCCTTTTTCCAGAGGCCACGCTCCAGAGGGAGTTAATGATTAACCTTTTGTGCTTATTCTGCAGGACATTTTCAACCGCAGGAGATTTGGCTCCTGACAGCCCATGTGTGTCATGTCAAGCTGTTCAAGCAGCTCAAAGGGTGTTTTTTATGAGCCTCAAAATATGGGTGGGTACAGGGTGTTCGGGCAGATGTTTAGAATAAATAAGCAGGTTGGGAGGGATGGGTAGTGAAAACCAGCTCATGTGAATGCAGGGTCTGGCTCTGCTCCTCTCCCTTTGGGTCCAGCTGAGCATTTCTAAAGCTAGAGTAGAGGAAAAATGGCCCACAGGGATGCCAAGTGATGCTGAGCTCTGTAAGCTTGTGTTGAAAACCCGGTGGCATCACTAACCCTGGGTGCATCACTCTGAGCAGTGGGAAGCAAAGCTTCTATCTAAAATTTCCTCGGGTCAGATAAAAACCAGGATCCCTTCACATTAGGAAGAGGCAGCAGTGGTGATTTTACAGGAGAGGATGGGGAAATGTGTGATAAATAGGGAAATGAGTGATATCTCTCCAATAATCCTCTATTTCCCAGCCAGACAGCCTCTTTCCCCTCCAACTGTGCCTTCCACCCACTCCCTCCAGAGAGCTTTGCCTTCCAGCTCAGTCTTCCACTTGTCCTGCTCAGTCCTGCAGCTCCTTTGTGGGGCTTGCATTCCATTTCCTTCATTTAAAAAACATAAATTCCCCATATTTTTGCTGTAGTGGCAGAACTAAGAGCACAAGCTGACAAAGATGGCATGCAGGGGAGGGGAGGGGAGGATAAAATAGCTCGGAATTTTCCCGTGCTCCAGGGTCACCTGGGATGGATGAGAAGGATTTCATGGCCTCTGAGCATCCAGATATACCTGCTGTTATTGCAGCAGCAGGTTGAAATACCATCTCAGGTGTCGTTTGCTCAGGCTGACCAAGAGAAACTGGCTGTTTGCATGGCTGGGGGTGTTTTTCACTGGGAAATGTTTATAGTTTTTTATCTTTCAAGGTAATTCCCTTTTTAGTTCCAATCACAACACAGTTTTGTTTAAGCAAGGTTTTTCTCGCTCTCCGGCCAAAAAATGCATCTGTTAGCAATCTTTTTGGATTTTAAAGCTAAGCTTTTCAAACAATGAACTAGCTGACTGCGAAAGGCATCTGGTCATGCTATATTTGCTTATGGGGAGCATAATTTTTAAACCCTGGGAAAAGCGCATGAGGGCATGTGTGTGTTTGTGGAGGAGAGGGTATAGGAAGTGTTAGCATATGGAAAACCAGAGCAGGTTGGGCTGGGCTGGTTCAGACCCTGAGATCCTGGCTTGGGGAGAGTCTGACGAAATTCCAGCCTTTTGCAGCATGGCCCCATGGGGAAACAGCTTTAGTTGGATCATTTAGGTGCTGTTCCAGGGATACCTGGAGGAACGAGGGAACCTTGGAGGGCTGTGCTGAGCCCAAACCTCGACCAGCACACGCCTGCAAAGGCTGGGCCATGTTGGTGGAGCTGGGCTGGATTGAAACATCTCATGCAGGCTGCAGAGCCCTTGGCTTTAAAACCCATCCATGCCACAGTCTGCTTCCTCTGTGACCTTGCAAACAGCATCCAGGTGGATCATGCAGAGCAGTCAGGGAGGGAGAGGTTCCCAAATGCAGTGGGCTGCCAGCTTCCCCTTGCTCTGCTGTTACGGAGCAGCAAGGAGGGGAGCGGAACACCGTGCAAAAGAAAAGTTATGTCAGGACAATGTGTAAAAATGAAGGGGGTGTTTCAATTTTTGCAGCAGGTACCAACTGAAGAGGGTTTTTATAACCCCTTGCTGTGACTTCCCTGGAGCAAAGTTCTCGTGGGGCAGACCAACTTTTCAGGTAGTGCCAAGAGTGGGGTGAACCATCAAAATAATGTACTTGTTAAGGTTGGAAAGACCTCTAAGATCACTGAATCCAGCCATTAACCCAGTACTGCCATGTTCACCCTTAAACCATGGCCCCAAGGGCCACAGCAACACTTTTTTTGCGCACTTCAGGGATGGTGGTTCCACCACTTCCTTGGGCAGCCTGTTCCAGTTCCTCACCACATTTTCAGTGAAGAATTTTTTTCCAAATATCCAATCTAAGCCTCCCCTGGCACGACCTGAGGCCATTTCCTTTTGTCCTATCACTTGTTACCTTGGAGAAAAGCCACGGGTGTTGTCACTGAAGGGCTCTCTGGGGCTTGCATGGAGCTGGCTGCTGTGAGCCAGCCCTTTCCTTCCAACCTCATAGGATGTAGCTTGGTGTGTTGGACATCAGGTGAGTGGGGAACTCAGCCAGCCACCATCAATTATCCCAAAGCAGCTCCAGATCATGTTATCCCAGTGCACCACTGTGGGCTGTGAGCGTAGGGAAGCAGGCTGCTGGATCAGATGTGACATGACCTGCAAACTGAGGATCTAAAAGATGTTGCCAGAAGCTTGTTTAGGAAGCAAAGCAGGTGTGACAGAGCACTGAGGAGCATCCCAGGTGTCTTTCTCCCCACCACCATGGGGACATGCTGTGAGGTTGCACTGCTCCCAGCAGTTGCATTTCTGCACGTCAGAGCGACAGGAGCTTGTGGAGAGGCACTCTCCAGGTGCAAATAGGTTGAGACCAGCCTTGAAATTGCTTTGAGCCACCACTGGCTGAGGCCCCACCTCTTCTGCCCGGTGGTCATTAGGAAGAGAAGGAAGTCCGGCTGTGAGAGCTGATGATGCTCCAAGTGGGAGGCACGAAGGCTGTGGAAGTGTCAGCCTTGTAACCAAGACATGACAGGGCTGGGGAGCATGAAATCTCCCTGGGAAGAGCAAAGGGACGGCTGGAGCTGGCAGTTTGGTGACCTTCACTTGGAAAAGCTCCCACTAATGACGCGTCTTGACTGGGCACTGCCTTCCCTGCAGTGCTGAGGAGGGGAGTCAGCTTTTTATCGTGTTCACATCACAACACCCCCTGCCACTGCACCATGGAACAGAACAGTGGAGTGGCAGCACCCGTCATCCCCATGCACAGAACTCAGGGTGAAGGGACAGCGGAACCTGTGACATGAGAGGGTGACACGGTGACTCCAGGGCTGCAGCTGATGGGATTTGTGTTTTTGCCAGGTCCCTGGAAAGAAGAAGTAGGTGGGGGGAGCAGGTGGAGCAAAGCAGGGGATGGAGCAAGGTTTGCCCTTGTCTGTGCAACTTTGGCATGTCCTAATTTTTGCAGCAGAGCGCGTGTGTGGTGTCACATCAGGGCCTGGGGGAGAGTGAGGGATGATGCAAATGCTGTAGAAGAGAAAGGACCCCTTCCCTGCACTGTGCAATTAAAGCCATCAGTGTGAGCAGCTCAGTCTGGGCTCCAGCGGGGTTCAGATCAGCCCTCACTTCTCTGCTGCTTGAGAGCACACACGGCAAAGACTCAGCCTAGAAAATAAGAAATTGGGAGATGTTCAGGGGATGCAAGGGAGCATCCTGGAGACGCTCACGTTGGAGGTGCTCAGCTCCGTGTCTGGGCATCCCTCCCGAAGGCAAGCTGCAAAACCCACATCCCCAAAACCCACCCTGGGTGCTGGGAAAACATCTTACACATTCAGCCTTTCAAACCCTGCAGCCAGAGAGGTTCCTCCCTCCCTCCTCCTGGCGAAGAGCAGAGCCTTGTGACTCACTTCCCTCCGGGCTGTCGCTTTGTCAGGAGATTTCTTTACCACCAGGAATACACCAAAGGACACTTATCAGTGTGCTGTAGACCATTAGCCCCAGTAATTACCACTGAGCAACTCCTGCAGCAAGCCGAGGGGAGGGAAGCCTGTGCCCTGATCTTTGCCTGCTTTATTGTGCAGTCCCCCTTTGCCTGGGAAGCTGCTTTCCGACAAGCCTGCCCAGCTGCTCATCGGAATTAATGAGGTTCTGCTGCACTTAATTGAGAGTGCTTTCTAAATTGGGGGTTTCAGAGAGGAAATGCAAGAGCCCGAGGGAGCCGAGGAAAGGGAAATATTTATAATGCAGCTCATTAATTATAAATGAGCAGTTTAGCCAGTTTTGTTGTTCAGCCTCCCCTTGGCCCCCTGGAGACCTTTGTTTGCTCCACCGCTTCTTTTCAACCCTAAACGAGCAGCAGGTCCGGATCCCTGCCTGCCTCACAGGTGTTCACAGCACGTGGGAAGGTCCTGGGATGTGGGATGACCCAGCCCTGCTGCCTTCCTTCCCCATTCCTCAGCATGGATCTCACTCCCTGCCCAGGTCTCCTGGCTGGGCGCATCTGGACACCTCTTGGTGCTGTGCCGTGGTGGGGAGCTCGCCACCCTTCCCAGCTGGTGTCTCTGTTGGGACAACTGGTGGAGAGAGATGGTCCTTATCAGAGGGGGGTAGGGAAGACTTATGCTGACACCTCCAGGAGGTGACAGGACCAGGTTCAAGGCACCCCTGAGTGTCCCAGCTCCGCTGTCCCCTGGAGTACATTTGTATTCCAGACTCTAAAGTGGGGCAGGAAAGCTGGGAAAATCAGAATGCCCACAGGCTCTGTGCAGAGCCTTCTCCTGGCAGGGCACGAGGCAGCTCGGAGGAGGGGGTTGGCACAAGTGAACAGGGCTCAGCTGAGGAGCTGAAAGACTCAATGGCCGTGTCAGACAGAAGTGACACTGAGCAGACAGGTGGCCTGAGCCTCAGCCCAGCTGCTTGGCACCTCTGAGGGACTGTGGGGTCAGGAGAAGTGTTAAAGCAAAGGGCAGAGGTTTCCAGGCCTCTTGTTGTTCTCAGACTTGTTTTGTCCCTACCCTGGAGCCAGGCACAGCGAAAGGAAGGGTCAGGTCTGCAGGCACAGGCTGTGCTGCCCGGGGGTGAACTGAATCTCCTCCAAATTACCTGTCCTTGACTCCATGTGTCCTCATCTTGGCATGCTGCAGCTTGGGAAGTTTGGATACACAAATGTTTCCCACATATGCCTCTTGAGCCACAGTAAATATTTGGGACTCTGCTCCTTGGGCTCTCTGAAATCAGCTGCAGTTGTCTGCATGCACAGATGTGGGGGCAGAGAGAAGGTTGTCCAGCTCCCACCATTGTAGGTGTTTGTGGTGCAGGATGAGGTTTGCAAACATCTCCTAAAGTTAGGGAAGGGGCAGAGCCGTGCAGCAAGTCAGGTTGTGATCAGAAGGTGGTTACTGATTGAAAATGTCTGGGTTTTGTACAGTATTTGTTGACTCTAGCCTAGACCTGTGTGGCATTTCTCCTGTGAAATTCTCTTCTTCCTTTGATGTGTATGTTTTTAGGAAAATAAAGTGGGGAAAAAGGTTAATTATTAAGTATTCCCTCGAATTCTGCCTGCTTACACCATTCAGCCCCTGGGAATGTGCAGCATGAGTTATCTGAGCTGGGCTCAGAGGTCCTTCAATCATGTCCTACAAGAACAAGGTAGAACCTGAAAACCCTTCATGAGCCCAGACAGATGCAGGGCATCATAGACCAGGATGGCCAAACGAGGCTCTGCATCGCTCAGTGTCACAGATCTGTGACAGATCTGATCACAGATCACCAGGGGTGACATCCTTTAGGAGGTGACATTGCCAGATGCATGTTCCCTCCTAGTGACTTATGAAGCCCCCAGAGGAATTGTCTGCTGTGCTTGGAGTCTCTCTTAGGATGTTGATATGTTGATATGTCGTGGTTCTGCTCCAGGAGTGCAGCCTAGATCACATCGCATTTAAACACTCTTCACTGCTTGTAAACATTTCCCCCCCCAAGCATATTCAAGGCTGTGCAGCCAAAGCTTCAAGGCACTGTAGAGTTGAAACAAGAGAGATTTGGATGTAAAATTTCAGTGTGGTTTCTCTGAAGCTGATAATCACAAGACTGGTGCAGTATCAGTGGGGCAGCGTTTGGTCACAGGCAGGTGGTGTAATTGTATTTAAAGTATGGCAGTTCAATAAACCAGGTAATGTTCCCATAGCTGCAGCAGTCAGGGGTGAGCTCAGAACATAGAAAGTCACACTTACATTAATATAAAGTAATGCAAGAACTCAGGGGTGCTTCAGAAGTGTTGGTCATGAAGGGCAGGGGATGTTAATTCTATTTCTACTAATCTTCTGGCTTTGTTTCTCTTTTTTATTCCCTACCAGGACCAGGAAGAAAATAAAGGAGCCACCAGCTGGCCAGAGTTCTACATCGATCAGCTGAATTCAATGGCTGCTGTGAGTATTCGCCCAGTGCTCTGCTACCTGTGAACCCCGTGTGGGGCAGCAGCACAGTGGGGACAGTCTGTCAGCATTGTGCCTGAGAGGGTGGCAGCTGTTAACAGAGGCAGTGTCATCTGCTAGACCAACAGGTACAGCTGCAAAGTGGCACCTGGGGCGTTTCATACAATCACAGAACCATGGATGGCATTTGGGTTGGCAGGGACCTTGAACATCCAGTTCCACCCCCTTGCTGTGGGCAGGGACACCTTCCACCAGACCAGGTTGCTCCAAGCTCCATCCAGCCTAGCCTTGAACACTTCCAGGGATGGGACAGAGGGATGAGCAGGGGCTGAGCCAGGAGGCAGTGTGCTGCTTCCCTCCGGGAAGGCAGGAACACCCAGTGCTGGCCAGGCAGAGCCCTGAGCCTGAGCAGAGCTTGTGATCAAAGCCTGCCAGATGCCTGGAGGGTGGCTTTGATCTCCCTGACATGCTGCTGAAGAGGAGCTGGGTTAAATGCAGGGGTCAGCACATCTCATATCTGCTGGGACCCTTCCCTTTGCTTTGGATTAGCCTCAGCTGGTGCTGGCAGGGCTCACCCTGGCACCTCTGGGGGCCCAGCGCTGTCGGGTGGTGCAGGAACCACTCGGGGGCTGCTTTAGCTGTAGCTACATGCCATGCATGCCCAGGGAGCAGGCAGCCCTGCTGTCCTGCTGCAGGAGTCAAATCCCAGCCTCAACTGGAGAGCAAAATCCGCTGTGGGCGATGCATCCCGTGCACACAGCCACTGTCCCCAGCCCAGGTGCACACTGGTGGCTTGCACTGGGAGACTTGGGAATGACAGGGTTGGCTGTTCACCATCCCCATGGCCCACTCTGGATGCTCTCCCATAGCCTAATATCTTTTCTGGATGTCTTTTTTATACTGTGGTGCCCCAAAACTGCCTCCAGGACTCGAGGTGAGGCCACACCAGTGCAGAGCAGAGCAGGAGTCATGTGGGGACTTGGGGATGGTGCCTTCATCCCCCTGTCCCAGTCCAGGCTGTCTCCTTGCAGACCATGGAGAGGTTTTCCTCACTGCTCCTTTTCCCAAGTCCTGTGATTGCCATAAGGATGCCAGACTTCCAGGATGGGTTTAGGATCCCCATGGCTTGGCACGGTGGGTGGTGGGCGCTGCCACTCCTCGGGCACACGTTTTGCAGGGAAATCCCCCTTCTGACCTCTGCCTTCCTCCTTTCACAGAGAAAATCACTGATCGCCTTGGAAAAAGAAGATGAGGAGGAGAGAAATAAAACAATCGAAAGTTTGAAGACTGCACTGCGGACAAAACCAATGAGGCAATTCCCTTCCCTTTCCTGGCTTTATTGCCACGGTTGTGGCTTTGGATTTGAGTTCTCTGGCAGAGCAGGGGGTTAAATAGAAATACAAATGGGAGCTGTACAGGGTGAGGAAGGCGGGGACTCTGAGGCACTAAATGCTTTCTTTCTGTTTCACCAACTGCATTTTTTGTGTCCCATTTTGTCATTTTGTTCCTTTTTCTTGGTCCTTTTGGTGACCAAGAGCCACCAGGACCTTCCTGTCTGTTTAGACAAATCAGGCAACTTCTTTTTTTTTTTTTTCCAAATTTTCCTTTGTTCTTACTGGAACAGAAGGTAAAAATTCCTGACAGATTGATTTTTTTTTTTCCAAGAAAACAACAATTTTTCTTGGTCAGCCAGGCCTTTTTTTTCAACTTAACTCTTCTTGCACTTTATAAGGGAATAAAGTCACATGAATCTTGAGGCTTTTATGAAATGAAAAAGAACTTTGGGGAGGATAAACGAAGGCTGGGACCCTTTCTGAATGTCTGTAGCTTTTCCTAATTTCGTTTTCTCTGGAGTCTGCATGCACACTTGACACTTAAGATGCCTCAGGTTGACATTTTGTGCCGGGAATGTATTCCATTAAGAAATGCCTGACGTGTTTTGGTTATGCAAGAAACAAATTTACTATTGCTTGCAAATACCTTTCCCTCTTCCACCTGTGGTGATGGTACTTGGTAAGAAATTCACAGGGTCGAGGATTAGCACCTGATTGCTGTGACAGCTGGACCTTGTGGGTGCTGGCCTCTGCAGTGAGCAGGGCTAGTGGCCAGCCATGAAACATTGCAAAGTCCTTAAAAACTGGGGTTTGAGTGTTTTTTGAGGGATTCAGCGGGCTCTGTAGAAAATTTTACCTGTTAGACCTATTTTTGCACCCAGGGGAGCGAACATCAACTTTCCTATTGACTTTGGCTGGAAGAAGAGCAGGCTTTGAAGCAGAGAAAGCAGTTTTCCCCAAGCCTGCAATTACCCCTTTTGTTGCTGCACATCAGCAGGGCTCATTTCGAATGAAAATCATCCCAGTGCTGGGATGTTCTTGGCTCGTTTGCTTTCCAAGCCCGTGCCTTTTGCCAAACCAGAGGACACCCAGCCTGGATGGCACTGGGCAGGGGGTCCCTAAAAGGCCTCAGCAGTGTGCAGTGTTGTGTCTGCCTGCTCTGGTGAATCTGCCTAGGGCACTGCCCTGTGTTTGCTGTCTGCTTTCTGTTCAGTGGCATTGTAAGTCATCATAAAAATAAAAAATCCCCTAAAATTAGGGAGATGTGCTTAAGGGAGGAGAAGGGTGTCGGTGGTGAGGCAGGAGAGGTAGCAGAAGGCAGAAAGGCTGACATTGAGGTGTTTGCAGCTGATGAGGGTGTGACTTCAGGGCTTGGGATCTTCTTCCAGTCCAAAACTGATCTTAAGTGAGTGGGATTTAAGTCTCAGGTTGGTATATTTTGCAGTGTGACTGCAAACTTCCAACCTCCATCTCGGGACTTGTGTTGATGGCTGGGTTAGCTGGTTCTCTTTGAAATATCCTCACTCTGAAGAACCTTGTGCAGATGATGCCTATTTGCCTATGTTATCAGGCACCAATTAAATTGATTTTTGCAACCCCATCCCTGTGTCTGGACCACAGGAATCCTTCAGGCTTTCTGGTGTTCATGAAAAAGTACATAAGAAGGTTCTGGGTTTATATCAACAAGCAAGTTAGCCCTGTTTGAGGGTAAAACAGTCCTTTAGTGTTCTGTTTTAGAGGGAAAACCCCTTTTTCTGGCAGGTTTGTGACCCGGTTCATCGACCTGGATGGCTTATCGTGTATCCTCAACTTCCTCAAAAGCATGGACTATGAGACAGCAGAGTCTCGAATACATACCTCGCTCATTGGATGTATAAAAGCACTAATGAACAACTCCCTGGGCCGGGCCCACGTCCTGGCCCACCTGGAGAGCATTAATGTAATCGCTCAGAGTCTGAGCACGGAGAACATTAAGACAAAGGTGGCAGTGCTGGAAATCATGGGCGCCGTGTGCCTGGTTCCCGGGGGCCACAAAAAGGTACTGGAGGCCATGCTGCATTACCAGAAATACGCCAGCGAGAGGACTCGTTTTCAGGTAGGTGGGTTTCCACTCACCCCTCAGCCCCTGAAATTTAGCATTCCTGTCTCTTTCTCCTCCTGAATATCTAAATGGCCGCTTGCAAATGTTTTGTTACAGCTGCTTGCAAGTTGAAAAATCTGGAATTACCCAGAACCGTGTCTGATGAGATCTGCAGCTGAGCGAGGAGGGAGGAAACAGTTATTTAGGGCAACACCCACCAAAAAAAAATATGCTTGCTTGTGCAGGGTCGCTGGGATCACAGCTCTGCAAGGCTGCAGCATACCTGGATAGGCTGATGTTAGCCCAAGTGGGTGCTGGGGTGGCCAGCAGCTGATGGTGCATGGCCAGCTGTGGGAGCATCACGAGGAGTTGTTCCTGTGTGTGTTCCCTGGCTGTTTGTGCAGCACTGGGGCTGTCACGGGCATTTAACTGACACCGTGTGCTTGGCAGACGCTGATCAACGACTTGGACAAGAGCACGGGCCGGTACCGGGATGAAGTGAGCCTCAAGACAGCCATCATGTCCTTCATCAACGCCGTCCTGAGTCAGGGGGCAGGCGTGGTGAGCACCGGGGCTCTGGGAGAGGGAGGCCTCGGGGTGCGTTTGGGATGCTTCTATTTCAGTGAACTTTCTGAGGATGTGCACCTTGTGCTGAGCCCACAACTGTCCCTTGCAGGAAAGCCTGGATTTCAGACTCCATCTGAGATATGAATTCCTCATGCTCGGCATCCAGCCAGTCATTGATAAACTAAGACAACATGAAAATTCAACCCTCGACCGGTGAGTAGTGACTCCCAGCCCACTCGTGATTTTTGTCTGGTGCCCTTGCTTCTGGTTTTGGCCTCTGGGGAAAGCACATGGCTCTAGAGTCACATGTCTTACAGAAATTCCCTGCTGTCTCCAGAGAGGGAGAAAAAAAATCCAGCATGGTTTTGCTGCACTCTGATGTAGGGTTGAGCTGGGAAGGATGTGCCATGAGGGGTCCAGGGGTGCTGTCAGCCCTTATCCACCTTTTCTCATCCCAAAAGGCTCCTTTGGACATGCTGTAGTGACTAGGAAGTTGAGGCTGAAGGTCCAGTTGGTGTTTCAAGCCCTGCCAGTCTCTGGGCTGCTCACAGACCAGCAGCCTGTAATTTATTAGTTGTCACATTTGTATCTGCTTTTAACAGTCTTTCTTTTTTCCCTTTCTTTCCTCAGGCACTTAGATTTCTTTGAAATGCTTAGAAATGAAGATGAGCTGGAGTTTGCCAAAAGATTCGAGCTGGTGAGTGCGAATGCTGCTGATGCAGACAGTGGCACTCAATGTCACAGTTTCAAAAACACCTGTGTGCCCTGGGACAAAGAGTGGTATTCTGGATAAAATGTGGAGGTTGGAAATCTTTCCTGTTGCCCTGCTCTTTTGCAACATCTGTCCTAGAGCCTGCTTTAGCCCTTTTGTCCTCTGGCTGCCCAGCAGCTCTGTTTGCCCCTTGCAGGGCAGTGGGGCTAGTCTGTCCATCAGTTTTGGGGTGGGGGTGGCCTGTGGGGTCTGGAGCTGAGACTCGGGAAACAGGTGATGCTGTTGTGGGTGCAGTGGCCTGACCTTGCCTGGCTCCTGTCCACAGGTCCACATTGACACCAAAAGTGCAACTCAGATGTTTGAGCTGACAAGGAAGAGGCTGACGCACAGCGAGGCGTACCCGCACTTTATGTCCATCCTGCACCACTGTCTCCAGATGCCTTGTGAGTCCCGGGAGAGGCCAGGGATCCCATGGCTTGCTGGAGGCTTGGCAGCCCAGCTCTCCTGCCCTGGGGCATCACGACCTCCCCTTTGCTCACGTCAGTCTCTCCCCTTCCTTCCCTGCAGATAAAAGAAGCGGCAACACTGTCCAGTACTGGCTGCTGCTCGACAGGATCGTGCAGCAGATTGTCATCCAGAGTGACAAAGGGCAGGACCCAGATGCCACTCCCCTGGAAAACTTCAACATTAAAAATGTTGTACGAATGTAAGTGCTCAGGTGTGACTGCCCCTTACTTGTCGCTGGCACACAGTGATGTTCCTACTCCTCAGCTGGAAACAGGCCAGCATCCCTGGAGCTGTTGACTTCCCAGGACTCACCCACCCCACCTTATAAATGAAACCCGTCCTTTTCATTAGGCAGCACTTGCAAGCAATACTTGAGATTTGGGAGTTTTTGCATGTTCCCTGATAAATTTTACATAACCCTGCTGAAGGGGTACAGAGATGTTAGATGTACCAGTTTGGTACCAGTTTGGGAGCCTTAAATCCCACTTCCTCAGTGGATGGAAGTGTTTCTTGCTGATGATGGTCTCTTACTTGCTGTGGTAGGATTGTCTCACGTGCTACATCTCTCTTCCTTTTAGGTTAGTCAATGAAAATGAAGTGAAACAGTGGAAAGAGCAAGCAGAGAAAATGAGAAAAGGTGAGTGATGGAGAAATATACAGTGTCAGCTTTAACCTTGGCTAAACAGTTAACAGACACATGTATTTATATGTTTATTTATACATGTATCTGCAGCCTTTATTGAGGGGCTGAGATAGTATCATGCCATGGGGCTGACATGGGAAATGGGCAAAGCAAATAGTATTTTTTTTTCATGGAGAGGCTCCAAATGGGGTATTAAGGCACAGCACAGGCTCCCTTTTGTCAGCTGCAGCTTCTCTGCAGGGCAATGTGGGGTTTAGCCCCACCGTGGGCTGCTGTTGGCAAAAAGGAGTGTTTGTCACCCAGAAGTGGTCTCCTGGGGCTGTTTCAGAGCACACAGAGCTTCAGCAGAAGCTGGAGAAGAAGGAGCGGGAGTGTGATGCCAAGGCCCAGGAGAAGGAAGAGATGATGCAGACGCTGAACAAGATGAAGGAGAAGCTGGAGAAGGAGTCCAGCGAGCACAAGCAGGTCAAGCAGCAAGTGGCAGATCTCACAGCACAGCTTCATGAGATGAGCAGGGTGAGACCTCAAACCTGCTTCCTGTTGTGGGCTGGTCCCAAACCAGATCACCCCAAAGCAAATGCTGTGGGGTGATTTCATGAGCTGCGTGAGGAGGGGTGAGAAAAAGGCTTGTTGGGAGAGCCACCAAGATGTCTGTCCCTGATGATGGGATGATTTTGTCTCTCGCATTGATCCTCAGTCCGGAATGCTGATGCTTTTGAGTGCTCCCTTTGTTTCCTAAATTTAACTAAGAAAATGAAAAGTCAGCATGGGGGTGTTTCTTAGGTGGTGTCCCCCAACTCCATATGACCAGTCCCCATTCCTCTGTTTCTCCCAGAGGGCGATCTGTGCTGCCAGTCCTGGAGGACCTCCCATGCCACCAGGAGCACCTGGTGGCCCTTCACCTTCTCCAACTCCTGGATCTCTTCTTTCCCCTCCACNCCCCCACCACCTCCTCCAGGTGGTCCCCCACCGCCCCCTGGTCCCCCACCCCTGGGTGGGATGATGCCTCCCCTTGGAGCACCTCTGGGCATGGCCTTCAAGAAGAAGAGCATCCCTCAGCCGACGAACGCCCTCAAGTCTTTCAACTGGTCCAAGCTTCCAGAGGTAAGCTGGGCAATAATTTGGGCAGCGAGGCTGGAGGTGCTGGATGGTGATGTAAGGGCGGGTGGGCAGGAGACCCCCAACCTGCAGTGCTCCCACTGTCTTGCAGAACAAGCTGGCAGGCACCGTGTGGACCAAGATAGATGACACAAAAGTGTTCAAGATCCTGGACCTCGAAGACCTGGAAAGGACATTCTCTGCCTACCAAAGACAGCAGGTAACAGCTGGCCTGAGGTGGGCATGCCTGGGGACCTGGGCAACGTGCCACCATTATGGGATCACGTGGTTTCACGTGTGGTCCCAAAACACATCTCCCATTGCTATTTCATACCAAAGCCATGTTTGCCAGATTGACTTCATCTGCTTTATCCTCTCATCCACATGCCAGAGCCTTTGCGTTCAGGCAGCCATTCATAGCTCACTGTGCCTGACTCCACCCCTGCCCACACACCTGACCACGTGTACCATGAAGATGGATCACCAAAAAAACACACAAAAAAAACAAGAGACAGGGAACGTTATGAAAATAACCCCCAGATGTGGCCACAGTTGGGTAATAGTTTTGGATTGCTCTTAACAGCAACTGCTCCATGTGTCTGTACTGGGTGGAAAATTTCTATCCCTCTCTGGCTAAGAACAACTAAGTTTTGCCCACATCTACCATGGGTGGGTCTCTTCTTTTATTTTTGTAGTGAGCCAAGAGCAAAATGTGAGCTTTGAACAAACATCCCAAATGAAAATAATGTCATTGCAGGCAAAAGTCTCCGCTTTTTAATCTCCTGCTCAGGCAATATAGGCCCAGTTTGGAAGGCATCAAAGCACATGAAGAAAATCAGACACTTATTTTACCCCAGGCAGGATGAAAATGGGCAAAAGCAATGAGTTTTTCAAGAAGGCAGGAGAAAACACAAGGAGAGAGGCTGAAAAAGGATGTTCATCTACTGAACACCTGGCCGTGTTCCTGGGAGGAGAGAACAGCTTGTCTCCTTCATGCCAGGCTCTGTCAGAGGGATGGTGCTGGGAAGGAGTGGACCAGACCCATAAGCTCATTAGGCAGTGTGAGAGTTAAATCTCTTCCAGAGGCTAATTGAGGGAAAGATCAGGGTGGATTAGAGCAGGGCAAATACCAAGAGTAACCCACCAGAAAGAAATAGGTGCTGCCCCAGTGCTTTGGGAATAGGTGACCACAGCAATGTCTCTTTCCCCCGGCGTTTTTGGAGCTTGACTCATGCCTACTGGAGGGCACGTCTGAGGACAAGAGATGGAAATGGAAGAGGAGCAAGAACAGAAACCTGAGTGTCAGCAGGACAGTTTGCCCTCGGGCTTGCCTGCCCGAGCCCATGAGTCACCTAGTGTGATGCGGATTTTTGCCAGGCAGGAATTTAAAAATAATTTGGCTTGGCTGAGGTCCTGGTAGGTGAAGTGGCTGGTTGGGTTTGGGGCCAGGAGGAACAGAGAGATGGTGCAAGGAGAGCTGTGACATGGGCTTACAGCCCAGATAGGATGAGGACGGAAAGGGAGCTGAACATAGGAGCCAGGGTCTGGAGTGGGACTGGCAGAAGATGCTGCAAGAGCATCTGGAAGGCAGATGGGAAAGACAAGGCAAGGTCCCACCTGTGAGGTGCTGCTGGGGCTGGAGCCCCCCTTGGGGACATGATGCACAAGTTCCTTGTGGTTCACCCAGGCTTTGTTCTGTGTGAGTGGAGCCATGGGACACATCTCCCTGGGCCTGAGGGATGTGGTTACCTACCTTGAAGTCCCTAGAGTGCTCCCAGCCTTAGTCCCAGGATGGAGAGGGGGTGCATGGCTCTGCAGCCACCAACATGTGGGGTTAGATGTGCTCCGGGAGATAATGTGAAGTGTTCCAGGCTGGATGGGGCTCTGAGCAGCCTGGTCGAGTGGAACATTCCCTGCCTGTGGCAGGGGGGTTGGACTAGATGGTCTTTAGAGTCCCTTCTGCCCAAGCCATTCTGTGGTTCTGTAGCACATGCAAACTACGGGGCACTTTGTACATGTGTACATGGGGGAGGGAACAGCCTGTCCCTGAGGCACAGTGAACTAGTAATGGTTTAATAACTGACAGCGTTTTCAAGCTCTAGCAAAACTTGGTTTCTGTCACGAAGAAGCAGGGGAGGAGCAGCGTTTTCTCCTCCCTACTCCCTGTCTTGAGCCACTTGCTCAGAGATCAGGCCTCTCACTTGTCCTGAGTCACAATATCCACAGGACATGGGGTGTCAGGGGCTGCCTGTCTGCCCATGCCCCCAAACAAATTAGGGCTCTGAAAACGCATGTTCAAGTGGTGCCACCCCTGTGGCCAGTGCTCCAGCAGGGCTTGGAGACAACAGGCAGAGGTGTGTGCAGTGCACAGAGCTCTCTGACCCCCCCCAGGTGGCTGTTGTGGGGCTGCCTTTGCTGGGATTTGTCTGGTTTTGTTGCCAGAGCGCCTGGGAATCCCTAAGTGCTGCACAGACCCGAGGCTTAAGTTTAAGCATCTCTTTAAATGTTTTTCCCACATCACAGGCTAGGATGTAAATGCAGGGTATTAAGTGAGCTCTGCAGCTTTTGGGAAAGGCCCTTTCCATGCGGGGAGGACAGGAACCCTCTGGGCTTCCTGGGGCTCAGCCTGGGAGCATTGCTGCCTCACGATGGTGGAGCTGTTAGGAGAGCCTGTATCCTCCCTGCTGAGGCTCTGCAGATGTCCCTGTCCCCAGAAAAGGTCTCAGCCCTGCAGCTGTACAGAACACCAGCAGAAAAGCCAGCAGGAGCTGCTGAGTTTTTGGCTGTGGCTTGGGGACTGGTGGGAGCTGTGTAAGGGTGTGTGTGTAGTGGTGGAGAAAGGCGAGTCCAGGGCCATCAGGGCTTCAACTACACAGGGGTTTGTGTCTCTGTCAGGGATGTCTGAGAGTCTTCAGGGGGGTAGAGGCTGGGAGTGATGTTGATAAGTAGCAGTGACACAGCCAGGGCAGTCCTGGCAGGTCCTGCAGCGGTGAGTGATGTAAAAGAGTCAGGGCCAAGTGGAAAAAATATGTGTTGTTGAACCAGGGGCTTAGCAGTGAGCTGGGAAAGAATTCATCTCCCAAAAAAGGATGAAGGAAGTAAAGCCTCCCGCTCCTCCATGCAAGGGAGAGTGACCTGTGCTGGGGCCAGGGACAGCAGGGCTGGGAATTGTTTGTGGGAATGCTGACAGCACATTTAAAGCTGCTCCTCCTTACACCATCCTGCAGCAGAGGCTGGATCACAGTTCCTGTGAGGGAAAGGGGCAGGGATGAGGCAGGTTTGAGGCAGAGAGGGAGGGTTTTTGTAGTGAACCCTTTCTCTACCTTAATGCACGAGGAGCCCTCCCTCTCCTGGAGCAGGGGACTGCAAAGAAAGCCACCATGTCCTCCTCTCCTGCAGCCTGGGACAAGTCTGAGCATTGTGGGGTGGGTCTGAGGGTTGAAATGGAAGGAAGACCTCCTAATTAGGGACCAGTTAAACGAAAAGGAAGATACCAATTGCAGCTTGTGGGTGTGCTTTGTGCCTGTCCCACAAAGGAAACTGCTAGAAGGAGATTGATTAATGAAGCACTGATCCTTAGCCTTAACTGAACCAGAGACTTTTAGCCACAAGACTCTTGATCAGCACAGCTCAGCTGAGGGAGTGAGGAAGGAAAAGCCCCGTGTGTGTGTGCGCACGTGTGTGGTGCCGGCTTTACTGCACCTGCTTCCAGTCTGGTGGGGGGAGCCCAGCAGGACAACCAGCTCTTGGGAAGAGCATGGTGCTGGTGGGGCATTAGGGTGGCATTTGGCCAGGCTGCCGAGCCCTGGAGAAGCAGGGAGGAGGAGGATGAGAACTCGAGGGGAAGCGTGTTGCCGTGGCAAATGGTAAAGTTTTGCTGTGGCCAGATTTGCCCCGGGATGAGCCTCTCGTTATTCCCACTTGAAAGCCCTGTTTTTCCTGGCAGTTGCATTGGCATTTCAGTCCCTCAGATGTGCAAGAACCAGCAATTTTCCTCCTGGCATGGCAGGCTGAGCAGTGCTGTGCCTTTGGGCCGGTGGCAGGGTTTGGCCAGCATCCTCCCACCTCACCCATGTCCCTTCCTCACCTCTGTACACAATGTACCTTGGCCTGATCCATTCATGGAGCTGTCTCTTTCATCAGCTCTCCCCTTCTGCACATCCTGTAATCCACATTTTCACCTGCATCCCCCCTATTTTGGCACTGGTACCCCCAAGTGCCTCCCCATGCTGCCAGACCCCCCATATTGCACGTTTCCCTTCTCTATGCTTCGACTCCCTCTGGTTTTACCAAGATCACTGAACTGCATGTGTTTTTACTGCCTTTTTCCATGCTTCTGCTATGGCTGTAGGACTTCTTTGTGAATGGTAGCTCCAGACAGGTAAGTGAGCACCTGCAGGAGTGTGACATGGGCAGGGTGAGCATGGGGCTGGGAACAGGGACACGGGGGCACCCGGGTGCTTCTGAGGGGGTTAACGTGTGACAAATGGGATTGAATCAGAGAGGTGCAAAGATCACCAGAAGGAGCAGCTTAGAAGTTGATGCTGGGGAGCCTGGTAAGGTAGAACCCACTCTCTCTGCTGTCCAGCCTAAGGTCAAAGCCATTTCTGAGTCCAGGAGTTGGATTATTAGATAGAACTGAGCACAGAGGAGCTCCTACCCGTGACCATTTTTCATTTTCAAAAGATGGAAATAAACTCATGAGTTGAAGCTCTCTGCTTGGTTAGAGCAGGCAAGGGACAGGAGGAGGCACAGGAGGTGCTGGTGGTGACTTGAGGCTCACTTTCCATCAGCTGCCTCTCTTCCCACTTCTCATATCTGTGGGTTTTCTTCATTCAAACACGAAAATGAATAAAAAATGGTAATTTCAGTGCTCAGTCTCAGCCCTTGCAGTGGCCATGTGCCAGGTCTCCTATACTCATGGACGTTCAGTGTGGATCTGTGACATTCAGGACCTTGCAGCTCCAGATTGTGTTCCTTCCAGAAGGATTAAATAGCCAGCTTTTAATTGATTAACCTTACTAAAATATGCAATATGGTAAATTAAAACCTGGGGCAACATGAACTCCTTGGGCAGCCCTGCAAAACTGCTGTTATGTAGATCTGCCCATTTGCCCACAACCACAGTATTGCTACTCATTTGAAGGTAATGTATTTAAGCTGCTTAGGAGAACACCAATTCCTGCTTTCAGATCCCTTATTTTGGGAGAATTTCACTGAAAAAGCTTCCATGGTTGTTTGTGCAAGTCTGATAGCCTGTATTGGTTAGCTGGCTTGAGAGGACTAATGCATGAAGGGTGATTACAGATCTTGGAGCAGGGGTGAGAAACAAGAGTGATGCTGAGTGTGTGCAGCAGCCCGTAATGAAATATTCCATGCAAGGGTTTAATGAAGTATCACAAGTATGTATGCTAAGAAAGCCCGCCTTTATTTATTCAGCAGCGCCCATGTGTTTGCAGATTTTTAAATCTTCCCTGTCTGAGAAAATATTTACATTTCTAACCAGTGGCTTCAGAGCCAGCTCTGGTTTATGAAATGACTTACTGTGTTTCGGTTACAGTCGAGGGGCTTCACCCGTAACCCACGGTGACACTCCTGGTTAATGGGGGCCCTCTGTGTATCATGCTGCTGTATGCTGAGAGTACTAAATGTCCTTGCTGCTCCATGGCTCTTCTCCAGGCTTTTCTTCTTACTGTTTTCTCGTAGAAGGAAGATGCCATCGATGACACTTTGAGTTCCCGGCACAAAGTCAAGGAGCTTTCTGTCATAGACGGCCGGAGAGCTCAGAATTGCAACATCCTCCTCTCCAGGTATGGCTAATGCCGTGTTGCCCTCTGGGGAGTGGGGGGATGCTCAATACCCCGCCCTGGGCTGCCCTGAGTGTGGTTCTCATCCCTGGAGCAGGGGGTTAGGAGGCAGTGCAGCAGGAGAGCCAGTGACACCTGAACCCAGCTATAGCCTTACAGCCTCACGGTGGGGTGACCCCGAGGTGGGGCAGTGCCATTAACTGGGTACGTGGCAATTTGGTGTCCCTGGAAAGCTCCCAAGGGGCTGGGATAGTGAGCCTTCACAGGAGGTGGAAGGGGGTTGATTTCACCTCTTATCTTTCTTCTGGGTTTAGTTTGCTTTTTGCTGGTGGTTGAAGAGGGTCTCTCTGGGCTGGGGGAGTGCTGGGTATCAGCAGGGTGCAGGTAGCAGCAGTAATTCAGCCAGGACCTTGCTGCCCACATCTGAATTTTGGGAAGGGGATGTCCCGCTATTAGAGCTGCCCTGCTGGTCTGACAGCCTCCCTCACACCCTTCACCAGGAGGGCTCAGCACTGCTACCAGCAATTTAATCCAATCTCCAAATTGCTGCCAAAAGGGTTAAAAGGGCTTTCTTTTTTTGGCAAGATAAACTTCACCAATAAGGCTGAATCCTGAGAAAAGGGAAACCAGGTTGCGGTGGTCTGAAAGGATGAGCCATCAGTGTAGCTACTTGGGAAAAACCACCCAAATAGCAGCAGAAAATGCCACTTGTTTCTGACTCACCCAGCAAAAAATATTCCAACAGCATTAAAATTTAAAAATATTCACTCTGCTGTCTGGAGGCACAGAAGCTTCTGTGCCACGCAGCACTGGCCAGGATGGAGCAGCATTGCTGGCGGGTTGGGTTTGCAACCATAGCACCCAAATTTGGTGTTTTCCCAGACCACGAGTTCTGTCTGCTTCTTCCCAGTGGAGATGGTGCCTTGTCTGGCCAGCCCAGCTGATTTCCTTCCCTAGAAAGCTTGGAGAGTCTGATGTCTGCAAAAAAACCCCTCTGGGTGGGAAGCTCAGCCCCTGGTGCAGAGGTGGTTGGCAGGCTGTGGGCAGTGAGAGCGATGAGTGCCGCAGCATTTGGGGGTTAAACTGCCGTGTTTATGGCTGGCTCTGCTCCGGGCTGCTTCTGGGGATTTTCGTGCTTCCTAGCAGTCCAAATAAAAAAGGATGATGATGAAAGCAGGGTTTAAAGCAGCAGGCAAATGAGTATGTCTGTGGCAGGCAGCTATTAGCAAGTAAAACAATGGGATTTGGGGCACCGGCTGGGCTGCTCCCGGCATCTGTAGGCTGAGCGTCGAGTGGGTTTAGGTGTGATTCAGCCAGAGGTCTAAGTGTGTATTTGAAAGTTGAGCCCACAAATAGCTCCTTCAGTGGGAAGGGGAGAGACCCAAGCACTCAGTTTCAAAGGCATCTTGCACATCTTGCTGAGTAAAGATTTCAATTTAATCTCACCAGCAAACCTTTCTCTTCCAAGAAAGCAATGGCTGGAAACGAATTGCCAGTAACTAATCCCACAGAAAGGGCAGGACGGAGGTTGCTGCCTGCCTGCCTTTCCATGTGGCTCATTTCCTAGGGAAGAAGCAGGATCAGACTTGCCCTGCAAGGTGGTCCTCAGGCCTCTTACATGGCTTTTCCCAGGCCAGTCTTCATGCAGGGACCGGTGGCTTTGAGGTTCCAGTGACTTGCCCCCGATGATGCTTTGGAAGTGCTTTGGAGTTCATCCCATGGTACTCCCAGGACCACAACTGAGCTTCTCTCCCCAAAATCCCTTTGGGTGATTTGATGCCAAGTGTCTCAGAGGTGGTGTAGGGATAAAACCCAAGCATCCTTTTAGTGGGCTCAGGTCCAGCTCCTGCATCTCCAGCAGACTCCGTGTATCCCTGGGCAAACCCTTTTGCCTCTGCCCATCCCAAAGCTGGGCAGAGCAGTGGGTTCCTGGTCCTAGTGTTCCGAAGGGACTGGTCTGGCAGCCGGGTTGCTGCTCTTTGCCTTGCTTTTGTGGCCACCACCAGGCTGAGCAGACTTTCACATGCAAAAGGACCTGCAGGCTTGGCCCCTGATTTAGCCCAGACGTTTGTGAGCTCACCAGGCATTGTCTGGCTTGCAGCGTGGAAAGATTACAGCCAGTGAGATACTTTATCTCTCTCTGTAGATTAATTTTTTTGCCTGTTTCCCTTGCTTTGGGAGAAATTACTGCGCAGTGAGATCACTGGATTTTCCTCCAGCTTGTAATGCAGCACAAGAATATTTTTAACACTTGCTTTTTTCTTCTGGTTTTTTGGAGAACCCTTTGCTGATGTCAGTGCCTTCTCGTGTGTTCCTCTGTGAACCCACCACATCCTTGCTTTTGCTCCCTGTGTATGGGTGTGTATTTTTAGTCCTGCGTTCTGCCAGATGCAAATCCACCCCTCGCTCCACAGTTTTCCGCCTGTGCTGGCAGTGAATGGCTCGTTTGATTCCTCTCTCCTGGCGAGGAGATGTGAGGCATTTTTTTTCTCAAATGAACGCGGCTTTTCAGGGGGGCGCGTCCCTTTCCCGGCGGAATTTGTTTTTCCCCTTCACACTTATTACGTCCTCCGTGGGATTGGACAAAAGCCGCGCTGAGCAGCCCCGCGCTTGTCGGGCTGGCGAGCTGTCACCTCACATCGCAGGGCTGCTGCCTTTAAATCCCTGTGACAGCAAGTCCTGTGACCCCGTTCCTCTCAGACGGCTTGCGTTCGACAGCTGCTGCCAACAATGATAATTATTGTGGTTATAGATAAGCTTCTAGCTTTCACTGGCCCCTTTCCCATCAAATTGTCTGAGAAGCTGTTTTCTTCTGGCGCCCTGCGCTTGCTCTCTGCTGATGCAGGGGCAGGCTCTTGTTCTTGGCACTGGGTTGTGATGATTCCTGAGAAAAGTTTTGGGGTTTTTTCAACCTCTTTCTTTTTAAATGCATTTTTATTGTTGACTTCACTTTCAATGAGCAAGGGCTTAAAAAAGTCATCCTCATCTCTCACCACCCTGCTGGAGATGATCATGGTACTTTTATGTGCTGTAGATGTTTGCCATGGATGAAGAGTAGCTGCCTGCCCACCCCCTTCTCCCAGGAGCATTTTTGCCTTCCAGGGATCCCCAAATGCCCAGATCTAGCCAGTGTCTGCTTTTCATCAGGGTGGAGACGGGTGTTGATGGTCTGAGCATTCCTGTTTCTGCTTGGGTGTAAAAGGAGTTCCCCTGCAGTTCCATATCCCACCTTGGATCATGTCCCATCCTGGCCACTGCCATTGTAAGGGACCGGTAGGGTGACCCCAGGACATGGCTGCGTGTTACTGCAAGCAGCAGATGGGACATTTTTCAAGGATGAGAAACATGGGCTCATAAGGAATGAAGATTTATGTACCAGGTCTGTAAGATCCACCTGCCTCGATAAAGCTAATCCTTCACTTCCACTCTTGAGCAAAAGATTTCAAGCTTAATCAAGCCCTTACTACCCTGGCCTCAGAGACCAGCACCCTTCCTGTGTTAGCTTCAGCTTCCAAAAGCCAGCTCCAGAGTCTCAGTCTGCTCCCTGAAGAGATGTGGGGGTGAAAAACACCCTCTTGTTTAATTACTCAGAGTGATCAAGTCAGATCCTGATCTTCTTTTTGATCTGCTGATCAGGTTGACTTCCAAGGTCCCACATCCTGCTGTAGGGTGTGTTTCTGGTTTCAGCTCATTCCTTTGAGCCACATCCAGTGTTTCAGCGTCCCTTGGCAGCACTGATAACCGATACTGGGGCCATGGTGTTCCTCAAACAAGTCTTTTCAACTCCGTGGTTTTTCCCTGCATGCAAGTACAGGGAATTAATTACATTTTTTAAACTGGATCTGTTGCAATGGCTTTAACCACGACTGCACGCTGGGGGAGGGAGAGGATGTTGGTAAACAGAGTTGCAGGAGTTTCTAGGCTTTACCTTTATTTAATTTAGATTATTTTATAAACCACAATGCAAAGAAGAAGAAAAATATGTATGGTTTTGCAATCAAAGTCCTTGCAGGGAGCAATTCCTGGGAGTGCTGCAGTCGAATTGAACTGTAATTAATGGCTGTTCTAGCCCAGGAGGAGCTAAGGGCATCTTTCCATCTCTCTGCTACCTCAATTCAGTGTGGGCTGCTGGCCCTGCCAGGGAAGCCCAGCCTTGTGGTGCTTGCTGTGACACAGTGGTTTGTGGTTTTGGAAATCTCCAATTTGAGGCTGCATCTTCAATTCCTGTTAGGTGAAGTAGAAGAAGAAAAAGGTGGAGGAGAGGCTGGTTTCCAGCTTCTTACACTTTGAAGCACACTGAATCCCATCCCCCCTCCAAAGAAAACCAAACTGATGGATTTCCTGGGGTGCTGAGCATCCACTTGTCCAAATTTTGGATTTTCTTCTCATTTCTTCCTAGACGAAGACTTCAGCCTAAAGTGGTCAGGAGAAGTGGGAGAGGCAATATTTAAATCCAAGAACAGCATTGGAAATCAGCCAGATTTTCCTTAAGGGTTGTGGCTGTGGGTTCAGGGGCAGTGCTGAGCTGCACGCCTGAGCCTGGGCTGGGCTCTGCTGCTGGTGGGAACGTGACCCCCTGGCCCCGTGGCCCTTAGGGGTGCTGGAACTGCAGGAGCAGCATTGCTATGGGCAAGAGTTACATATGAAAGTTGGATATTTATTGTACTGTTTACAACCCTTACATAAAGTACTATAAAACAGGGAAATAGGGAACGGCAGCTGCGGTGTGGGGAGAGGGAATTGGCTGGGGAGGTTTGAACCCTGTTGGCAGCAGGGCCAGGGCTGCTCTGTGCTGCACTGAGCCTTGGCAGAGCACAGTCTTACCACATTTCTCACACATCCTTCTTCATACCATGCTGGACAGAACGTTTTGTGACGCTGCTGCTGGCTGGGGGTTAAGCTGTCACACAGGTGTATAAGGAAATGCTCCTGAGCCTTCCCTGTTTGCTGGGTTGGGAATAACTCTCCTTTCCCTCCACCTCCCAGGCTGAAACTCTCGAATGAGGAGATCAAACGAGCAATTTTGACGATGGATGAGCAGGAGGACCTCCCAAAAGACATGCTGGAACAGGTGGGCAACGTGTCTGATGCTCCTTTGTGGTTGCCTCATGCTGAGATGACACTGTGCAAAGTACTTGGGACGATTGCACAGCCTGGTGCGTGTCAGGCCCCAAATTATTTGCCAACCACATGTTGACAAACCACCCCGGTGGGCTGGAGCAGCAGCTTGGTCATGGCATCAGTGCTGGGAGCAGCATGGCCCCCATGTGCCATTCCTGTACCCAGGTCTGCCCTGGGACCCTGAGATGGGGCCAGTTGCCTGTTTTGCGGCTGCAGCTTGAAGTTTGTGCTCAGTGGTGATTTATTTTTGAAAGCTTAGACAGTATTTGTGCAGTCCTCAAAAGGGGAACCCCATTTTTCATTCCATCTGAGTCCCTTCAGAAGCATGTTATTCACCTGTCCTTAAAGCTGAGCTGGTAATTGCACTTTGAGCAGAGACATGGGAGGATTCATTGCACGGAATTTCTATCTGCTAATAAGTAGAGTTGCAGCAAATGGGAGTCCCTGACTGATTCGCCCCAAACTGGGCCAGGAGACACATCAGAGACAGAGTCAGTGAAGTGGGTATTTGCTTTATTTGGTACCAGGTATGCATGGGGATCTCTCCTCCAGCACACACACACCCCGGTGCTCCCTACTACACAATATCATGGGTTAAATCATGAATATTCATCACATTCCTTGGGACAGGTGTGGTTACACAAATTATTTCTCGGAAGTCATTAATATCATTAGCATACATGCCACGCATGCGCTGTGTGTCCTGGTGGTCGCACTGAGGAAGGCTTCTCCTCTTCCTCGGGGGTCTTCCTGATGAAGGCTAGTAGTCTTCCTCACAATGCACTTTTCACCTTTCTCCCTGGGGCATGCGTGGTCCTTTGGGCAATGATTCAGCGGTTTCTGAGATGATCCTTGTCCCCTCTATCTTGACAAGATTCGGGTGAATCCGGCTTCTTAGGTTTTGTAATTAACATTTGCTGTCAGAATCAATATTTGCTGTCTCCTAATAGTTAGCTCTGCTTACATGAGTTAGCTATTGATCACCCCTTTCTCAATCCCCCCTTTTCCTTTGGACTGACATCTCCTCTGGCAGACCTGATGTTGAAACCTCCTCGGAGTAAATCTGTTGTAAAAGCAGAGTGATGGCAGGGTGGAGGCAAAAGACACTGATGTGATGGAATAATGTGAGGAAGGTCACAGGGACAGCAGTAACACTTATTTCACAGGTGCCGTGGGGTCACTGTCTGTATTTGGTGAAAAGGTGTTAGATTCAAGGAAATAAATCACTGTTTGGCTCCTGAAAAATTATGCATGGACCTCATGTTCCACCGCTGTGCTTTCTCTTGTTTAGCTCCTGAAGTTTGTTCCTGAAAAGGGTGACATTGACCTGCTGGAAGAGCATAAGCACGAGCTGGACCGCATGGCCAAGGCTGACCGGTTCCTCTTCGAAATGAGCAGGTTGGTGGCTCAGGGGACACATTTTGGCCAGTGGCTGCACAGGCTGGTCAGGATGTGGGTGTTTCATGGAGCCTGCTTGGGAAATAAGCCCTTCTTACTGTTTTTCACAACAAGGAATGAGTGGACCAAGCAGATGGGAGGGCAAGCAAGGTGCTTCAATTTATAAGGATCATTTGTGATGCTGTGCTCCTAAAATCAGGGTTGTGCTCCCATACAAGCAGCAGCTGGACAGAGCAGGGGAGAGGGATGGGGAGATGGATTCTCTGGTGGGAGGTGTTTCCTTCCCACATCATATCCCGACACATTTTCCCTCTCACTCTGGGAAAATGGTTTAGGGGAGACTGTGGTGGTGCTGGGTTGATGGTTGGACTAGGTAATCTTGAAGGTCTCTTCCGACCTTGATGATCCTGAGATTCTATGATCTAACCTGGTCTAGTGGAAAGTGTCCCTACAGGGCAGAAGGGTTGCAACTAAATGATCTTTCAGTCCCTTCCAACCCAAACCATTCTGTGATTCATTGTGGCCCAGGTGGGAAGTGCTGTTAGAATGGTAACACAGTGCTCCTTTCTCTTTCATCCTAATGAATATTCAAGCCTGACGTATGTACATTTTGCCCTGCTGTGTAGATGAGTCCCACTCCTCACCTCAGGACTGACTCATCTGTAGGGCTCCTGAGACTATATGAGACTGAAAGGAAATGTCATTTCTTCCTGCTCCTGGTAGCAATCATTTAAGACTTACGAGTCTTCAGGGATGAATAACCTTATCTATTGCATGCACATCCTCTAGAGGTGCCGGGTTAAAATCTTGAAGCTCCTTATTTAAATTGAACTGAGCATTTAGCTCTTTGAATTTCTTAGCTAAACTTCAAGCAAGTCACTTGTTGGCAAGGTCAGCGAGTTTTACAATTCAAGATTGCACTGGGAGATCAAAAATAGAAATGCTTCCCTCCTCCCTGCGAAACGCACTGGTGAGCACCAGCGTGATGCACCGTGTGGTTGCTGAGTGCCAAAGGCAGGCAGGATGGAGCTGTGGAGTTCAGACCTGACTCTCCAGGCTCAGTGATGCTCAGAATTAGCTTTTCTATCACAGGTCACCTTTCTTCTTCACAGACTCACCCCAGTGTTGCTCCTATGCCTTCATCCTTTGGAAAGCACAAAGTGCTGATGCAAATGTTTTCCTTGATTTCCAGCAGGACTTTTTAATTTGCCTTGTGGTCTGTAACCGAGTGTGATGTCTTTGTCACCTCTGATTAGTACAACAGCGTAGCTCTTGGCCCTGTATGTGAACATGTCTCCCAAGGGTTCTTGGTCCAAGTGACTCAAATCAGACTGCCATGTGCATACAAGTGAGATCTTGTTTAGCCTAAACACAAGTGACATGAGCAGAGCCATCCCTGACTTGCCCAGGAAAGAGGCTTTCCAGCCCAGGCCATCATTCTGATGATCAGAAGGTCCAGTTTCATTAGTTCTGATCGCAGGTGAGCCTGTCTTCAGCTGCAACTCGTCACAAAGCCATGGGAAGCCCAGACCTCATCAGCACCTTTGCTTAGGAGTGGTGGTGAAAGAACTGTTTGTTCATACCAATAGGGTGTAAAAATCCACTTGTTGAACCTGCTGAGATAAGGATAGGCTGAAGCATGTGCTTAAGAACCCACTGGGATCCACCCCAGGACAGCTGTAGCTTCAGTTGTCAATTTTTCCCATCCCAGCACAGTTTCAGGGAGAAAAGGGGTCATTATTTTTTATCACTGTGGCTCAAGCATGCTTTGTAAGCACAGCTGTGAGCAGTGGAGAAACGGAGCTCTGCCTGGAGCAAGCAAAGCTCAACCTGCACCTCCTTTTTGTTTTCCAGGATAAACCATTATCAGCAAAGACTGCAGTCCCTCTACTTCAAGAAGAAGTTTGCAGAGAGAGTTGCAGAGGTCAAACCCAAGGTGGAAGGCAAGTGACCAGATCTGTGAAGGGACTCTGTGCCAGCACAGGGATTGCTCACAGGAAGAGCATCCTCTGTGCCAGGATGAGCCTGGTTCACATGGAGCTGGCAGTGACACAGGGGAAGGAGTTGGTGGTCACTCTCTGGGGATACTGAAGGGGTTGCTGGTGGTGGGCTGTTGTGCCAGGGGATAACGTCGCACCCCTCTCTGCTTTCAGCCATCCGTGCCGGCTCCAAGGCAGTGCTGCAGAGCAGCAGCCTCCAGCAGCTGCTGGAGGTGGTCCTGGCCTTTGGGAACTACATGAACAAGGGCCAGAGGGGCAACGCCTTCGGGTTTAAGATCTCCAGCCTCAACAAGATCGCAGACACCAAGTCCAGCATTGACAAGTGAGCAGCTCCTGCCCATACCCTTGGTAGCATCCATGGGCCCCAGGGATGTTGGGGGAACGGAGGGGTCATTAGCATTACCTCTGGGACATGGGTATGTGCGAGAAGTCCCCTCCTCCTGCTGCCCAATTTGGCTCATCCAGAGATGTGATTGTGCATCTTGTGAGCAGGACAGCTTTCGAGGGAAGCCGAGCTGCAGATCAGCACAGGAGTTGATGGGGGCTTTCCTTCCTGGGCTGGCTAAACTGCAGCCAAGGCTGATGAGTAGGATCATCTTCCAAATGCTTTTTAACCCCTTTGAAGAAGCCAAGAGACAGAGAAAGGGTTTCCAGGGGCGTCTCTCCATGGGAACCCCCTCTGCTGCTCTCCCATGCTGATGCAGCCATCTCCTGGTTTGCTCTGCCCTGCTGAACTCTGTTCACAGAGCAAGAGGAGCTGAGTCTCAAACCTGCCTGGTCTCATCCATCAGTAAAGACAGTGGAGGACAAGAGCAGTGACACTCAAGTCATCTCCCCTGGGTTCTTCCTGTGAAGCACCCTTGCTTGCAGGGACCAGGCTGCTCTGTACTGTGGCTGTGCATGGGGCTGACCCATCCTTTGTCCCCACACAGGCAGAAAGCAGCATCCTTGCAGGAATCATCAAATAGTTGATTACCAGGGTTGGGATTTAACTAGGGGTATGAGTTCCCCAAGATGCTGCCACAGTGACCCCTCTGCTCCTCTTTCCTAGGAACATTACCCTGCTGCACTATCTCATCACTGTTGTGGAGAAGAAGTATCCCAAAGTCCTCCGCCTGCATGAGGAGCTGCGAGACATCCCGCAGGCAGCCAAAGTCAAGTAAGCAGGGATTGAGGTGGCACTTAGGGAGCACTGGGAGCGTCTCTCCCCTCGTTTCAGCCTGCTTTTCCATGTCACCCCACCCCAGCTCACCCTCCTGGCCAGATCCTGGCTGCTGGGCTCTATCCCATGCCATGGCCACGCTGGCCCAGAGCAGCCCAGGACTCAGAAGCAAACATCACCTGGTGGTTTTAAATCACAGCCCTTGCAGCAAAGGCTCTAAACTACTGAGCTTGAGGGAGGAGAGCTGCTTGGAGCAGCCGCTTCCTGTTGTTATCTCACCGCAAAAGCATTTAATTAATTTCTAATGGTACATTAAGTAATCCGGGAGGAAGTGGTTGCGGTGTGGCTGCAGATAAAGGGCAGCTGTTTATCTTCATGTGCCAGGGAGGCTCTGCCTGCAGCACAGGCAGGACCAGGCAGCTGTGTGAGGGGCTCACCTGCATCCAGGTCCTGCCTGCCCCTCGTTTTACCACCAAACATGGAATTTCTGGGGTTTGCAACCAGCTTTTTAACCCTGCCCGGTGACCTGTTAGGAACAGGCTGCCCCAGTTCAGCAGAGCCCTTAAACACAGGCTGAACCTTTAAGTTCAGGAGGAATCTGCTGTTGCCCTGCAGAGCCCTCAAGTATGTGCTGAAGTATCTCTGAAATCAATGAGGCTCTGTTTTGGGTTTAAACTCTAGCAGGAGCTTGCAGGCTTTGGTGCTTCAGGGATGTGAGCAGTAAAGATCACATGTTTCTGCCGCCAGGGCGTATTTGTGTTAGCTGTGGACATGAAAAGGGGCTGAAACTGCACCTCTTTAGAGAGGGTGCAGTTAGAAGAGGTTACCCAGAGAAGTTGTGAATGCCTGCTCCCTGACAGTGTTCCAGGCCAGGTTGGACGGGGCTTGGAGCAACCTGGGATAGTGGAATGTGTCCCTGCCCTTGCCAGGGGGTTGGAACTGGATGGACTTTGAGGTCCCTTCCAACCCAAACCATTCAATTTTATGAAATACGCACAGTTTACAGTGGCTCAAGGCTATTCCAAGCTTCAAAGGTCTCTTGTAGCAGTGGTGGGTTCCCAAGGAAGTGTGTACTGGACAAAACAAGCATCCTCATGTATAAAATGTAATAATCATCAACCATTGGGACTGAGCACAATGACAGGACAAATCTTGGCATGCAGGGAAGAGTGTTCTTCTCCCAGAGGGTGCTGGGGCACTGAACAGGCTCCCCAGGGCAGTGGTCACAACACCAAGCCTGACAGAGCTCCAGAAGCATTTGGACAACGCTCTCAGGCACAGGATGAGATTCTTGGGGCTGTGCAGGGCCAGGAGTTGGACTTAGAGATCCTTGTCAGTCCCTTCCAACTCAGGATATTCCATGGTTCTGTGGGCGTGTGGTGCTCGGTTTGTAGGCATCAGCTGAGGGCACAGCTGAGCAGGATGTGCTCCCTGCCGTGGACACTCCGGCTTTCCCATGCTCCTGATCTGCAGCTGCTGCACAAACACATGTATGGGAAAGAAAATGCCTGCAGAGGGTTTCTTTACCCCCCTAAACTTTATCATTTCACTCTAAACTGGAGACCATATGTAACATTTGGGTTTGGTCCAATCTAGAGCGAAACCAAAAAGTTTCTAAAGCTCTGGAAAACCCTGAATTTCCCCCAGCCCTGCAGCTGTGAAGCAGAAATTGCCGCCTCTGTCAATCCCACCACTAGTAATGAACTGCTGGAGCACAGGGCTCCCAAAACTGCATTTTCCCAGACTAAACCTGCCAGGAATGCTTGCCCCATGACCCGGCGTCAGCATTTCCAGGGACCCCAGCCCTCACACAGACACCCCTGGAAAGGCATCAAGCCTGTGGTCACCGAGCCTTTGTGAGAAAGCTTCCCCTCAGACGTAGTGGTAGAATCCCGTAAGCACTTGAATTTGAAGCTCATCAGGGGCTTGAGCCTTGTGTAAACAAAGCCAGCGCCAGACGTGGTGATTTATTTTTATTTCTCTATATTTGGGCTGTCTCCCTTTGTGAAAGCCTCGCTGCTCGGAAGGATTCTTTGCCTGGTGTTCACCTACCCGTGGTACCCTAAAAAGCTGTCCTCTATGGACTGGGACAATGATCCCATCCACTGCTGGCCCTGGAGAGAAATCTGTGCCCAGCAAGGCCCTCTCCTGAGCCCTCCTTTCTCTAGGAGAGGGCTGGAGGCTGCTTAGCTTGCTAAACCTCTGCAGTCCCCTTGATTAAAAACACAGAAAAGTGCTTTCCTTTAAAACAAGCAACTGCAGCCACTTTGAGATAGTCCCAGCTTAGAGGCTGTCAGCCTGATTTGCTGCCTGAGACTCGCTGATCTGCAGAAAGGAGGCAATGTGAGCCGGGCTGGGATCTTTTCAGTGGGAAAACCATGGTCAAGTTGGTCAGAGAGCTGTAGATTTTACTGGGAAAGGCTGAAAATTAACATCCTGCTATTTCCAACAGCATGACCGAGCTGGAGAAAGAAATAAACACTTTGAGAAGCGGGCTGAGAGCGGTGGAGACTGTAAGTATTATTTAAATGAAGTATAGTCCAGCCTGGCTCTGAGCAGCACAGCATCCCTCCTTGGGGAGGCAGGCCAGGGAGCTCCCAGCGAAGCTGCTTTTATCTCACATCCTGGAGGTCTGTTTGCCTTTCCTTCCTACCCTGCACGTGTGCCTGTCCTCTCAGGGCTGTTTTGGCACTGAAGTTACCATGTGTGTTCAGGGACAATGCATGGTTTATGTCTAATGCATCAAGGGAGGCTGAGTAAGCCTAGTGATGATGTCCACGGAGGACCTGTGATGTGCAGAGGGGTCTCCCCTTGGCTGTAAAACTGCAGAGGGCTGGGGAGCACTTCTGCAGCCCAGCTGGAATGGTGATGAAATGGTGGAGGTATCCCAAAGGACTCTGGGTCTTGCTGAATTATCCTGCTTCCAAAAGCTTTCCTGCATGATTTGGCTTAAAAGCTTGCTTCAGGCAGTGTAATCCAGGATGTCATGCATGGCAGGGGGGAGCAGCAGTGGTGGTGCTGGCAGAACCCCTGGCACTGATGCAGGCACACTCCCAACGGCACTGCCAGAGGCCAGTGGTATTTGTGCCCCTCGTCAGCCAGGCCCTGATCAGATTTACCTTTTTTTTCCCCAACAGGAGCTGGACTTCCAGAAGTCTCAGGTACAGAAAGCAGGTGACAAGTTTGTGTCTGTCGTCAGCCAGTTCATCACACTGGCCAGCTTCAGCTTCTCAGATGTTGAAGATCTCCTGATGGAAGCGAAAGAGCTGGTAAGGCCACCAATGTCCCTGAGATCTGAGTGATCTTTTCAGCCTCACCTCCTTCTCCTGTGTGTGTTTGGCACTGACCTCCTGACCCATGCTTGGGCACTATGATGGTAACCTGGCAGATACTCTCTGCAGTGAGTTAGGACTGTGGAGACAGGGACAAACGCTCTGCAAACTGTATTATCTTGGCTGGATCTGGAGGAGAAGGTCTTGTCACGGTCCCCAGCATCCATGGAAGTCCACTCTGAAGCAGTTTGCAGTTGTTTCCATGGTGGCATGGGCTGTGTGGAGTACTCCAGCTCTTTGCTTTTTAAACGCATGTCCAGATTCAAGTTATGTTCCTGTTTTCTCTTAGGAAAGCAGAAACATCCCTGTTTTATAACTTTATATCACATGAGGACAACATTTTCAGCCTTTCCTCCCCCCCCAGAATCTCTTGTAACATGGCAGAGAATTCTAATATCTTGATCAAAATCAGCAAGATTAACCTCAGTTATATTGACTTATATAGTGGCACCTCTCAGATTCCTCCCTGCATCTTGAAGTGTTAAGTCTTTTAAGTAAACAAAGAAATAAAAATGCACTAAAGGTCTTTTGAAGAGCCTGGGGCAGCCCTGTAAATAAAACTAAATCATACAGGCAGGCTTTAAAAATGTTCCTCTTGGTCTACCCTGCAAAATCAAAGCAACTAATAAATCTGTTGGTGCTTTGATTTTGTTTTTCTTTTCTTTTAAGCGTGCTTATCTCCAGAACGTGCCTTCACAATTTTAACAAACTTACTGTGCACAGAGTCTCCTTCAAGCTGGAAGTGAGAACAAAAAGTGTCAGTCCCAAGGACAACTCAGGGGCTGCTTGGGGACCAGGACACGTTGGCAGATCATGGATGTCCTGTCCTGACCTCTGCTACAGCCTCATTCGACTCCCTCATATTAATGTTGTGCAAACAGCACAAGAGGCCAGAAAACTCCCTATTTCCCTGCCCAGGGCTGTGCCTGAGCCTGGGCAGAAATCTCTTTTAGGAGTTTCACCGACACATTTGATTTCAATAGCAGAGCATGTGGCAATGATAAATAATACCCCAAAAATACTTCAAAGAAAAACTTAAAAGTGCAAGTTTCCCTTCCCCTGCCGTGTTTACTATTGGTTTTATGTCTTCAGTCCCACAGTATTTTTCTTCCTTGTTTTTACTGCTGCCTAGTTAATAAAGTGGAGCTGGGAGAGGGGAGGCTCAGCAGAGCCAGAGGTGAGATGGGGAGGGGGGTCTGGAGATCCAGGTCGAGTCTTGTAGGGCAGCAGGTAACACATCAGGTGATTTATTTCAGGTTTAAACCAAGGCTTGATGAGGCAAAGCCCTGCTCTCTGCCATGGCTGCTGGAAGTGTTTTACTCTGCTCCATCAGGTCGAAGGTTTCACCAGTCCAGTGGATTTATCCAAGACCGACCCACCCCTGTCTTCTCTCTTCCAGTTTTCCAAGGCTGTGAAGCACTTTGGAGAAGACACAGACAAAATGCAGCCTGATGAATTCTTCGGCATCTTTGACCAGTTCCTTCAAGCCGTGACTGAGGCCAAGCAGGAGAACGAGAACATGAGGAAGAGGAAGGAGGAGGAGGAGCGCCGGGCGCGCATGGAAGCACAGGTGAGCACATGCCAGCGAGTCTGGCAGCACCCCCAGGGCACCTGGGAGTGGCAACATGTCATGATGTCCCCATGGTGGCCACAGTGGCACAGGGAGCACTGAAGACTGGAAAGGGAGCTTCTGTGGATTTAGACCCACTGCCTTTTCACTTTTGATTACTTGATTAACTAATGACCTTGGGTTGGTGAGATCTTGGAGCTGAAACATGCAGCAGAGCTGGTGCTGTCTGGGGGCTGCTGTGACCCACAAGCAGCAGCCATGGGGCTTTGACCCTCAGCCCATGGCTTGCATCATAGAATCTCAAAATCATAGAACGGTTTGGGTTGGAAGAGACGTAGTTGTGGGCATGGACCATGGGCAGGGACACCTTCCACTAGACCAGGTTGCTCCAAGCCCTGTCCAGTCTGGCCTTGGAGCACTTCCAGGGATGTGGTCTATCAATAACCCTGACTAGCTCTCCTGTGCTAAGCACTGGGGTGGGAAACCACCCTTGTTCCATGAGTTTGGGGATCACCATGCATATGTTGGGCAGCCCCACGACCACTTGTGTGAGACTGAGCTGTGTTCTTTCCCCCCGCCACCGTGACCTGCAGCTGAAGGAGCAACGGGAGCGGGAGCGCAAGGCGAGGAAGGCGAAGGAGACCGGGGAGGAGAGTGGCGAGTTCGATGACCTGGTGTCGGCCCTGCGCTCGGGCGAAGTCTTCGACAAGGACCTCACCAAGCTGAAGCGCAACCGCAAGCGCATCACCAACCAGCTGGCGGAGAGCGGCCGCGAGAGGCCCGTCACCAAGCTCAACTTCTGAGAAACAAACTGACAGCAAAACCCAGCAAAAGACACATGGGTCAGTCTTTCCGAAGTGGCTATAGTTTTGGTTTTTTTTGTTTCCATGACACTGCCTTGTTATTGGAAGCGGAACAGTGGCACGCTCTTTGTCCCTGCGGGCGAGTGTGTGTGTGTATATACTGTGTATATAGTCGGGTCGGGGGGCGTGGAGGGAGGTGCGTGGGCAGCTCGTGTTGGTGAGTGCCAGCACCGCCTCCTTCCCACTCCAAAAAGTAGTTCTCCCCATGCACAAGCACAATGCCGCGTCCGTGGAGCAAGAGAAGACCCAACCCCGAGCCGCCGGCCATCCTCATGGCCCCAAAGTCAAGGGGAAGCTGCCTCCTGCTGCTCTCCTGCTCGGGACCCCCCCGGGCTGTTTGCAGGGGACGCCTTGCACACAAGCCGAGCGGTTTAAAGAAGAAAATTTTAAAAAAGCAAAGTTGACTGAACTTTAATCCATTGTTTGTTTGTTTGTTTGTTTTCTCTCATTGTGATTATTCTGAGAAACTCGCAGATCTGTGCGTTCGCGCTGGTTTCCGAGCTCGGCGCCGCGGGCGCTCCCAGCAATGCTCTTCCCGTCATCCTTGGGAAACGCTCTTTTTCCTCCTGCTGCCACCTTGCTAAAGGACAAACTTTACCCCAAAGTGCTTCTCGCTGTAACGCCACACTGTATTTATACTTTTACAACGTTTTCTGACCCAAGACGGTGGGAAAGGTTCGGTTCTCGGAGGAGACGAAGAGCATAAACTTTTGCGTTGTAACTTCTGTTCTTGCTTTCTGTTCAATGGGACAAACTGTATCCTCTATCAAGGTGGGTCAGGACCAAAGGTCTCTGAAATACAAAGGGGTTGGGGTAAAACCCACCAGCTTTCACCCACCTTCTTTTCCTTTTTATTTCTCGGACACACAGAAGCAGCGATGCCAAGAAACACTCATCTCTTAGCCAGGTCCTTTTTTTGACTGGTTTGCTGTTCATTGTCATTGCAAATTTGTAAGCAGAACTACCTGTCAAATGTCAGTCCAAAAAAAGAAAAAAGACAAAAAAAAAAAACCCCAATAATAAAAGTAACTCAGAGCTCTCAGGGAGTAATAATTTAAGGGTTTAGAAAATTAGGAATTGGAGAATAAAAAAATAACCACCATTAACATATTAACATTTCTATTCTTAAATTATGCTGAGTATATAGAGGACTGTTACTTTTTACTTTTATTTATTTGTGGTATGTTTTTTAAGAAAGCAAAACAAAACCTTTTTATACCACCAATACTTTTGTGATCTTTTTTTTTTGTTTGTTTGTTTGTTCTTTTTCCTGTGGAGAGATGAGTTTGTCCCTGTTGCACTAGATATTAACACTATTTGAAATAAGGTTGGTTGTTCTTTTGTCAGATAATCGGTATTACTGGTGGGGTATGGGATGTCAGTTAACTATATATACTGTATAGCAAAAGTGCTGTTTAAACTAATTTGTATAAAAAAAAATATGGTTCTAAGCACCTGAAGGCCGCAGGGTCTGTGTGCTGAGTGAAAGCTGTGAAATCTCTCTCGAAGCAGAGTTGTCAAGAGCTGTGGTTTTACCATTTTGTTCTTTTCTCCATTGCAACGTTTAACGCACTGTAGATTTAAAAAAAAAAAGGAAAAAAAAGAGGAAAAAAAAGACTTTCTGAGTAGCATTTAAAGCAGTAATAAATAAAGCAGGTAAGTGCAAAAATAAAGTCCAGCACCTCATATCCAAGCAGCTGCAAGACCTGCAGATTATGTTCAAAGGTGGAGTTAAGCACTTTGCTTTAAGAAGGAGGAGGAAATAAAGACAAAAGGTAATGATATACTATTCCTTAACTAAAGTGCCTCTATTTATATTTTTTATTTATGGCTGAAAAAAATGGGGCTGATACAATTGAGGGAATGGACTATGGGGGGAATTGAAAATATATAAAATAAGAAAGAAAAAAAAAAGGTTAAAAAAAAGTTTGGCTTCTGATGGTTTAAGGAATGGTTGGTCACACGTGTTTAATTGGACAGGTGGTGGGGGTCAGAAAGGGCGATCTCTTCCCAGGGTCCCTGGGTGCCAGCACCCACCCCAGCTCCTGCCTCTGCAACCCCAGTGCCACATCAGGACCTTTCCTGACAGATTTCCTCTTGCCCTTCCAAACCTCTTGGGTTGTTTTTTTTTTAATTGTTTTACAACAGCCTGATTTTCAGGCTGACTTTGCCATTTCTTTGTTTTCTTTCAAAAAAAAAATAGAAAAAAGAAAAAAATATTATATCTCTATAAATAAATACAAAGGCTGTGTGCAGGTAATTCCATGTGCCATTGTCGAAAACTACTTTTAGATTGGTGCTGGTGTAAGTAGCCATTCTTTTCTCTTGGGTGTGTATTTTAAAGATGATTTTTTTTTTTTAATAATGCCAAAAACAAAATAACAAAAAAAAATCCATAATAATTTGTAAACGAAAGTTTATGTCTTGGACCTTATTAGCTTCGTAGTGACTAAGGTAGTCTGTTAGGTGCAAGGATGTTAGTAATTCTAGCTAGTGGGAAATGCTGTGTAATGTTATGAGACTGTACATTTTCTAAGATGGCAATATGCAATAAAGCAAAACGATTTTGGTGAGTGTACATGGCAGAGGCGTGAGTTATTTTTTAGGGGAAAAAATGGGATATTAGGAATTGAGGCAGGTGTTGAAGAAGAGGCTCTCTGAGGGTTGCTCTTTTTCGGGTGTGTTTGCAGACATTTCTGGGGTCAACTGATAACCCCTTCACCCTTTCCCTGAGTGCTGGGTTTAAGGAGGTCGGGGTTTTTCCACCCTCCAGGATCACAGCATCCTCATTGTCACCCACATGTGGGTTCTGAAATGCCTCCCAGTTGGTGACCCCATTCATTTCTCCACATTTTGTTGTTGCTGATGCCTGTTCCCAGCTTGGTGGGAATTTTCCCGAAAGCCCACTGGGGCTTTTCCAGGATCCTGCATTGAGGCAGCAGTCAGTTTTTCATCATGGGATTGGATCCTGTCCCTTTTTCCAGGAGGAGTGCTGGCTGGGCTGGCCACTGTGCCTCTAGAAAGTCTATCTAGTGATGTTTCCTTGGCAGTAGCCCAAACCCCTCGTGGCCTATTCCTGCTCACCTTTTCCTTTCCCACACACCTTCCCATCCAGGCTGTGTGTTACTTTATTTTTCCAGTGTTCTTGAGTGGTTTTTGCAGCACATAACAGCCCCAGACCCCACTACCTGTGGGAGCAACTGCACTGTGCTCTGACCCGTGGGCTTCCCATTTTGCATTGGGGCTGGCAGGGAGCACAGTTTCCATCACCACCCCTGGCCGTCGTGGGCTGGTGATGCCATGGGAAAGCAGCCCAGGGCTGTGTGGGTGACAGGACCCAAGGAAAACAGGAATGGCTTCAGCTGCTCTTCCCATCATAAATCCCTGTGTCCCCAGCATAGGGTTGGTCTGGGTTCATCCATAAATAGATGTGAACAAGCTGGCCAAACCCCACAACCCGATGAGGACCTGAAATTCTAGTTTATGGCAGATTGCAGGTTTCCTGGGCCATGCCATTGTGGATGGTCCCCAGGATGGGGGCAGGGTGGCAGTGGGAGATGTGAGCAAGGTCAGGGCAGAGCTTTTTATTCAACCACAATACTTGAAAAAAGAAAATCCTAGTAACTTGCAAGCTTCCTAGCCTTAAAACCCTTCAACGTGGGTGGATTAGCAGTATCTATGGTTTAAGAACACAAATTTCAGACACAATGTTTGTCATCCCAGAGGAAGGGGGACCAGGATGGATGCTGTGCTGGACTGCCACGTCTGTGCTGTGTAAGCCCATGTTCACTGACGTCCTGGCTGGCTGGGTTTTCACCTGAGAGAAGGCTCCTGAGCCCCAGATCCTGGCTGTTCCTCCAGTTACAGCCATGAGCCAGCACACCCTTGTGTGCTGGATGATCCGAACCTGCCCAGACCCGCTGGTGCCAGGGAAGCTGCCGGGCACGGCGCTCCTGGAGGCATTGTCCCATGGGGCCACCCGGGTTTGTGGCACCAAACCTGCTGAGCCAGCCCTGACTGTGCTCCGCTCCAGCCCGGCAGCTCTCCCTGTGCGCCTGTGAGTCCCGCCGGAGCGACGAGTGTCAGGTGTCACCTCCCGCACTCAGCCTGCTATCCTTGGCATCGCGCCCCAGCCTGGAAAAGATGAGTCAAGGGGTTGTGGCAATGGCCTGATGCAGGCACAGCATTGCATGCAAAGCTCATCTCAGCAAGTAGGGCAGGCACGGCTGGACGGGGAGACACACCCGGCTCCCATCCTGCTGGCAGCACTGCCACTCTGTGCCACTGGCAGGAGCTGCTGGACTTCTGGACTATTTATTTACCCCCAAGAAAAGGGACAGTGGGCCCAGTGGACTTGTCAGACTTTGATATCCCTGCTGGAGACCCTCGAGAAAGGGTAAGCAAAGCAGGGACGTTGCCAGTTCTGCTTCCACCTGTGCTGTGGTTGGACCTGGCCCTGTCCCCACTGCCAGTGCCCAATGTCATACTTCAAGCAGATGCTCTGGGGTAAAACTGTGCTTTGCCATCCTCACTATCACACAGCCTGATCAAATCTGCAGTCCATGTGCAGGGCTGGCACTGCTGGAGTGCCACAGGAACAGGCACAAGTCTGATGAGGAGCAACTGAGAGAGCTGGGGGAGCTGAGCCTGGAGAAAAGGAGGCTCGGGGGGACCTTCTCACTCTACAACTCCCTGACAAGGGGTTGTAGCTAGGTGGGGGTTGGTCTCTTCTCCCAAGTAACAAACAAGAGGACAATAGAAAACAGCCTCAAGTTATGCCAGGGGAGGTTTAGATTGGATATCAGGGGAAAGTGCTTTGTCCAAAGGGTTACCAAACATTGGAACAGGCTGCTCAGGGCAATGGTGGAGTCACCTTCTCTGGAGGTATCTAAAAGCCTTGTAGATGTTGCACCTGGGGACATGGTTTAGGTTGTGAGCTTGGCAGTGCTGGTGGAATGGCTGGATTTGATGATCTTAGAGATATTTTCCAATCTAAATGATTCTGTGATTCCAAAACATTCCCTGATTCTATGATTCTCAACTCCCATAAAAGCTGGTTATTTCTGTACCAGCCTGTGCTTTGGGTGAACGCACTCTTGGAGCTTTGCTTCTGGGGGAGACAGGAGAGGCCAAGTGGACGTAAAGGTGATGGATGCAGGAGGGAGGGGATGAGCCCCATCTCTGCCCCATCTCCTGCAGCAAATCCTGCAGACATCTCTCCTGCGAGCTCTCTCCCTGGCGTTGCTCAGGGTCCTCCAATAGATGCATGTGAAAAGAAGAGTTCTCTGTTCGAATCAGAAGTGCTCTGACCTGAAACCTCTGAGCATTTCGTGTCATTTTTAGCCTTAAACCAGGGTTGATGAGAGTGTACAGGTAAGCCAGGGAGAAACCCCGTGCTGCCGGGCCCCACCAGAGCCTCAGCAAAGGCTGAGGAAAGTGCCATCTGCTGGCACTTTCCAACTTCAGCATTTTAGAACCAATTCCGCTTCTTGTTCTCCTCTGTGATCTCTACTGTGGTCTGAAAAACTCTCATGCTAAATGTTCTATGTAAGTTTCCCCCAGCATGGTTGAGGAGGGCTAATTTTAATTCTCTCCATTGTAATTCAAGTCAAATAGCCAAAGGTCACTGCCTGTGGCTTCTCTGTGACTTTGGCAATGCCCAACCTTCAGGCTGATGCACTATGTGTGCACGTGCAGACACCAAAAATGCACGTGTGTGTAAGAGAAACTAACTCAAAACAGTTTCATGGGTCGTCTGAACTTACTTCCATGGCTTTTGAAATTACCACAGAGTGCCCCACTCCACTACAGTGCCCCCGGTGCCAGGGTCTGTGTTGGGAGCCTGTTTCTACCCAGCTTTCCTTACACTTTGCATGCACTCTGTTGTCGTGCTGCAATGAATTTGAAATTAAGCTGGAGTTTCCCGGTTCCCAGGGCAACTCATTGAAAGTTGTCATTGAAAGTAAGTCACTTTCATTGTCATTGAAAGTAAGTCATTGAAATTGCCATTTTTCCACTACTTTCTTTATTGGGCCATATTCCAGTATTTGCTCATGTGCTCTTGGCTCGGAGGTGGCTCTGCAGGACGGGCAGGACACACACAAGGTTTGTTTCTGGGCAACAGCAAGCAGAGCTGCTCTAAACCAGGATTATCCTGGGCATCACCACAGCAAGTCTGGAGGACACAGCTTTGTTCCTCCTGCCTAACCCATGCCTTTGGCCTGCCAGGACACTGCTGCAAGCTGGGCTGGGACAGTGCCCCTGGCTTTACCTGGGCTTTGGGTGCTGTGGGGTACCAACAGGTTTTCCATCTGCTTGAGTTGGTGCCTGTGTATTTTCACAAGGCCTTACTTTGACAAACTCTGTGCAGACCATCCCCTGGACTCAAGGAAAAGTAAGGAAGTCCCAGTTCTGTGCTTCATCCAGCTCCTGATCTTTGCCTAAAACCTCTTTTACTATGAAATCAGTGAGAAGCACTCAGACAAGACCTAGTTTCTATGGCAAACATTTCCAGTTTAATAGCAGGAGGCAATCACCATTTGAGTTACATTTTCTGTAAAGACTCCACAATTCAGATGCTGTATTCAGAACTTGACATGACCTCAGGGATGCTGTATTACCAAATGTTCTGTAAAATGCACCAGACTGAGCACAGAAGCCACAGGCACAGATCAGGCACAAGTGCTGCAGCACATTAGATTCCAATGGAAAAAATAAATGACCTGGTTACTCAGAGCATTTTTCATCCCTGATGCTGAGATTAGTTTAGAGTATGTTGCTAAAACAGGTAAGCAAATTACATTTACGGGGTCTTGAGGGAATTGCTGGGAGGGGGAGATGAATTTCAGAGAAATTTACCTTGCTGGTTTTGTCCACATCTACCCTGAGGGTAGATGAGCTCTGGGGGGGTGTGTTAATTTGTAGGGCCCATCCAGAGGGGTTTTGAAGCACCAGCTTCCTCCCAACTGCTCTCTGATGGAGTGGGGTGGGCTGGGCTAGCCAGGTGTTATCCATAATCTCACATAGGAGCCAGCATGGTGACTGTGTGCAGCCCCAGTCTGAGGACAATTTTCACCTGCTCTGAGCATGCACACCTCAGTGAGACCCTCTGGCCAAGCCCCCAAGCACTACCCAAAGTGTTTAAAGTTCTGGATCAGGACTGCTGGCAGAAGCAGGAGGAGATATTCCTGCTGCCTTCAGCCAGACTGAATCTGGCCCCTGGGAGAAACATGGATATTCCTCCAGATGTGGAAGGCTGATCAGCACTATTTTCACTCCCAATATTCATCCCAGGAACTGAGGAATATAATTTTCCTAAGTGATTTCCCCAAAGTCTTCACTTCTTCATCTTTCTGCTTTTCTTTATGGTGGCAAGGAGGTGTCCCCATGTCTGAAGGGAAAGCAGACAACGTGTGGAGCACTGTGGTTTGCAAACACCTTTAACTCTTCAGTGCACACAACAAAAGGCCACTGAGGAAAGGCACAATCCTCTGGTCTGAGCAAAGCTTTTAAAAAAACTTTGTTACCTTTATGAATACCTTTCAACGTTCCCTTAGTTTATTAGCTTCTGAACTGACTATCCAAGAGATAAGATTTAAAATAAAGGCGAGAGTAATGGGTAGCTATAATTAAGGATCCCAAGTACTTGGAAATTGCTCCCCAATCAATTTTGTGGGCTTATGGCAGTGCTTGCCTTTGTGCAACCAGCTGAACCTGGAGGAGCTCAGTGCCACCGAGTCAAGAAATAACACAAATAACGAGGTGAATTCACTCTCAGGGTGAATTTACTTCCTCTGCTGAATCACAGGTAGATCCTACTCATCTCTTATGATCACCCCAGGAGCCTGTGGGCACGCTGATATGCTGTGCTACCCAGTACAAACAGCCCCAGCAAAGCGCTCCCCTTGTTAGATTCTCTTCTGTCACAGCCTCCCGGGGTCTTCTTGGCTGAGATCATCCGTCACTCCCCAGACAGATAAGTGCAGGCCTTGGTGTTGTGCCCTGGGGTTTCTGCTACTTTCACTTTGGTTTTCCCAGCGACTCATCCATTTCATGCCACTGAGAGGGATTTACAGTCTGTCTCTCTCCATGTCACTTTTTCTCCTGCTTCTTGCAATGGTGATTTCCTAGAAAAAATACCTAGAAATGCAGAGCTGTTGCCCAAGCACTTTGGCTGTGGTGACTGTAAATGCTTCAGGACTTGGGCACTGAAAAACCCATCACTCCTCTGCAAATTGGGAACAGCAGGAGGGCTGGCCGTGGTCTAGGAGGAGGGCTGGCCTTGTCCTCCCACACCCAGCCCCAGTGAAGCCACTGGGACTCACCCCACGGGCCATGGCGAGCCCAAGGCTTGCAGCAGCAAAGCAGCACACTGCAGCAGGGCATGGGGTCCCCCAGTCTGGATCCTGTTGTGGTTTATTCCTCCTGTAGGACTCGGGACCTTTTCTTTCTAGCACTTACTTTGTGGTTCTGTAATACTTTGCAAGCAGATCTAGATAAGCACCCATTTATTATTAATAACCAGAGTAACCACATGAAAATACAAAAGCATCCAGGGTGAAGAGGCAGCTGTGCTGCTGAACTAAGCACCCTGCCAGCACCAGAGTGATCTCACCAGCCCTCTGGGCCACAAGTTTGCAGCTCTGCCCTGCATGCACAAAATGCCACTCTTCTGATGTGCTTTCCAAATTATTCATTTCAGCCTGTACAACAAACTTCCCAAAGAGAAGCATGTGTTGAATCTGTCTTTCAAACTAGGTTTCAGAGAGGTGCTCTTTGGGCATCAGTCACAACCCCTACCCTGAGTGCTTGTACTGGGGAAGCAGCAGTCCTGAAGGCAGAGTGGTTGATCTCATTAACAGAAAGAGGCTCTTCTTAGGATCACTACTGGGACAGCTGTGCTGGCTGCTGAGGTCTCTGATGGCATCTACTGGATACAGGAACCAACACCAGTGCTGGAAAAGAAGTGGAAATGGGGGATTTCATACTCCTGAGCTATCCCAGCTCTGGTGATTGATGGCAGGTATTACAGCCCATCAGGCTGTCACTTATAAATACTGCTAATTGGACTGCTAATTGTTCACAGTTCATAAGTTATGCACACAGCATTTGCTTTGAACGGAGGCTTCATCCAGAGATTAGGAAGGGAGTGGGAAAGAGCTAGTAGAATGAATCTGATGATTAAATCACCAGGAAAACCACCACTGCATGCAGTTGGAGCAGTACATTCTAAAATGCTCGTCTTTCATCAAGACTTAATGTTTTCCTTCTAAGGCATAATGCATTAGTTCAATCACTGGCTTGTGTATCATTGCCAAATAGTAAGGTACTCTTAAATTGAGGGTTTAGCTATGCTGGAAAGCCAACAAGAGACTAAAGAGCCCAAGGACTCATTTTTAATTTGCCTTTCACTGAAGTCGTGTCTGGTATCCAGGGCTGAACTGGCCTTCAAATCACTTGAACACTTCTGTCTCTTATGCTGAATATCCTGCACAGAATAACCCACGTGATTTTTGGTGTGCTAAAATGTGTGCCAATATCCTTGTGCAAATAAGATTTGTGCAGTTTGCTTTGTCCAGGCTCATCTCAAGGGAGGAGAAAGGAAAGAGGCTGCAGGGTTGGGGCCTCAGAACTAGTTTTATAGTGTCTAAAACATCAGTGTCTTGCTGCCTTCGGCATTCTTCAGCCCAGAGAAAGGGGATCTCTAAGTGGAGTGACACCAGCATGGTCATGTGGGAGATGTGGGGATGATGTCCCAGAGTGGCTTGGCCAGGAGCCACCTGCTGCAATGTTTTTTTTATCCAAGAACAAGCAGCTGCAACCACGGGCAGAGTTTTCAGAGCTAGAGGAAAACCGTGGCTTAATCCACTGGTTTCTTTCTCCCAGATGAACACACGGAGCTATTGTGAGGTGCAGGGACAGACCTTCTCACCCACTCTATGGTGCTGGGTGAGAGGCAGCAACCTTCAGCAGAACTGGGACTCAGCAGCATTTCAAGTGCTGTTTTGGCAGGCAGCCTGCAGCCTTCGGTGTGGTTTGTGGGTGTCTCTTGCTCCTGTTTGTGGTTTATTTAAGTCCATTTTGTTGTATTTTTTGAAACATATTTTTAAAAATATGGCTGTAGAGACCTGTGTACCTGATTTGTTCAGCGGTGCTGTGATATGAGGAGTGGCTGAGGGAGTGTTTAGCCAGGAGAAAAGGAGATTTAGAGGGGACCTCTCTACAACTACCTGAAGGGAGGTTGTAGCCAGGTGGGGTTGATCTCATCTCCCAGGTAACAAATCACAGGACCAGATGAAAATGCTTCAAGTCACACCAGAAGAGGTTTAAATTGGATATTAGGGAAAATTTCTTCACAGAAAATGTTGACAAACATTGCAATAGGCTTCCCAGGGAAGTGGTAGTCACAGTCCCTGGAGGCATTTAAAAGATTAGGGACATGGGTTAGTGGTAGACTTGGCAGTGCTGGGACTCGATGACCTAAGAAGCCTTTTTCCTCTGAAATGATTCTATGATTCTGTGATTATGAGGAGCACAGGCCAGGCACAGCTTTAAAACACAAGCTGGCTCTCTACTGGAGCTGCAGCAGGTCCATGTCAAAAAGGATCAGGTCAAGAACCTCCTCTTGCTACAGCCCAAGCTAGTGTTTCACAGAAATGTGCCAGTTTGTGATGCCTCCAAGACCACAGCCAGCTGCCCCTATTCAACTCCTCACATGCAAGACTAAAGTGCACCAGCCTGAACTTGCTAAAAATATGTTGAGATCTGTGTTATATATTTCAATAACACAGTGGCAGCTTCACTACCACTTTCCTAGAAAGCTGTGTTACTTCCACTCCTAGTGCAGCTTCCTCAGTCCTGACACCCCCAATCCTGCCCTTGCCATAGTTGACTGCCACAGAGATGCTTCCCTGGCCCGGGGTACACTGGTCAGGACATAAAATCAGTATAAAAGGAAACCAGAATGAAAAAGAGGGACTCAGTGGTTATTTGGTGCCTGGGTCACCTGTGGGGCTGGGGACAGAAGGGACAGGGAAGGTGGCCAGAGCCAGGCACTGAGGGGAGCAGGACCACCCTTTTCAGGGGCTTTCAGCCATATGATCTGTATGGTCAATTACCCCCACCAATCTCCTTACCACCTGCAGATGACTAGGTAAGAATTAAATCCAATCTCATAATTCACAATCACCCCTTTTCATTTACACTCAGCCACACATTGTTGTGGAAGGGCAGGTGTGCCAGAAACTCCTGTCCTGTCCTTACAAGCCACCAGTGTTCACTCGCTGTCAAACAACTCCTGTGAAGAGCTGTGGGCTTTCTGCACAGCTTCTTTCTGAAACAGCAAGAAATCACTGCTCAACCTGCAAAATCCAGTAGCTGCAGGACAAATTAGCAGTGCTGAGTAGTCAAGGGTCAAATCTTTTCCTCATGGGCTTCAGGAGCACCAGAGAAGAAACTTGCAGTAATGCTTACAGCATGGAAACCAGCTGCATTAAAATTTCACCAACAATTAGGCCTCTCTACTATCATTCATCTGGCAATTTTTTACAGGAGTTCCCTTCCTAAGGCTAGCCTGAGAATGATGCCAGGCTGAGACACTTTCATCTCCTGCATAAATGACAATTTATTTCTTGTCTCACTTACAAAATAATGATACTGTGTTCACTTGCATCACAAACAGCTGAAAAATCCGGTAAAACCGAAACATTGTATTTTTAAAGCCTGTACAAGGAAAAACACTGTCTCACACTTAACTAAGGCAAAGACAAATGAAGGCCAAATCTTTATTTCTGATCCAAAATACTGATTTAAGGGTTTGGGCCCTTGAAAAAAAAGATTACACTGATAAATTCATACGAATTTATGCTGTGCAATCGCACATCCATGGTGTTATTTTCCTTTTTTTTTTTCAACAGCAAACAGAGCTGTTTTTTAAAATATTGTGCTCCAATGGATTGTTGCCATGAATACAACAAGATTTGTTCTGTGTGTATACACATTTTCACATGCTGCAGAGCACACAGGGAGCACGAGGTATTGTTTTACCTCTCCTTTCAGACACTTCTCTCACACAGCTCCTCTAATTATGGTAAAACCCTTGAAGATGTGAGACACTTCGGATGAGCTCAGAAAGAAAACACACATCTTGTGCACACCACAGTTTACGCCCACACCTTTTACCTCAGTCTGTCTGAGGAACTCATGTTTCTCATATTCATAGTATTTTAAGTTGACTGTACCTGCAAAAAAAGAGAAAAGGCTGCTGAAATTCTGACAACTGAGGTATCACCTTCCTTTCCTTCCCTCGCAGTATCATATATCTTCCCTTTCACAATTACTTTTGTGTTATGCTTCAGAGTTTAAATTTAAAAAATAATATAAATAGATCACTTTTTCAGCTTGTCCTACAGTCTGTGACTTTTATGACTGTTGGCATTTCCACATATAAAGGGTAAAAGCAACATTTTCCTGCCATGATGTGGTTTTCACAGTGTGGTGTTTTCAGAGTGGCTTCCAGCTGCCACTGCTCAGCTTTCAATTTCTTTTTTGGTTCTTAACAAACAGCTCACACAGTCAATCGGTTTGGGCTGCTTTGGTGTGTCAGCTTCTGAGCTTCGCTGTGGCACTTTCTGCAGGACTGGAGCAAATACTGTCCAGTTCTTCCAGCTGAGCTCTTGCCTTGGCTGGACTTGGTGGCTGTCACCGGTGCATCAGGCCTGCCAGAAAGGAAGGGGAATTTCCCCTCCCTGTGGATCTCTTGCTGGTCGCAGATTGGGCCACCAAACCAGAGCTCACACAGTGGAGAAGAAACACAGTCCCATCTCTCCAGTTTCCTGGTGGTCTGACCGCAAACGGCTCCGAGCACCAGGACTTTCCTCAGGGAGACAGCCCCACAGCCAAATGCCTCCATGCCGGCCCCCATCCCTTCAGAGGCTGGTGTCGATGGTGCCTGCTTTGGCCTTCAAGGTGGCCTCAGAGACAGTGTCCGGCTGCCCGTCCCGACAGAAGAGCACAGCGGGAGTCTTGCAGGCCCACATGGCCATCTCTCCCGCGCTGGCCGGGCTGGAGGAGGACAGGGCGCTACCCGGGGGGCCGCTGTGCCGATTGATGTAGCGCTCCCGGACACGCTCAGCCCTGCTCCGGGGCTCCGGCCGGCGGCCCGGCACCGACAGGTAGGCGACCATGTTGCTCCTAGTCCTGTAGCCGCCCTCCCGGCTGCGCCGCAGCAGCACCGAGATGTTGGGGTTGCGGGCGGCGTAGATGAGCGGGTTGATGGCGCCGTTGGCCCAGGCCATCCCGCTGGCCACGGCGTCCATGGTGGGCGAGAAGGGCAGGCGGCCGGCGGCGGCGGCCAGCCCCAGGACGCAGTAGGGCCCCCAGCAGCAGATGATGGAGACGATCATGATGAGGACGGTGGTGGCCGTGCGCATCTCCCCGTAGGCGCGCAGCAGGTTCCCGTAGGCGGTGAGCGGCCGCACGCGGCTCTCGGCCAGCCGCACTGCCCGGCAGATGTTGAAGTGGCAGAAGCACATGACGGCGAAGGGCAGCAGGTAGCAGAGCACGATGAGGGCGGCGCCGTAGGGCGGCCCGAGCCGCGA
>VZRO01001497.1:1895764-1940931 GCA_013397915.1 Daphoenositta chrysoptera | reverse complement strand
CGGGCTCGGGCGGGCCGGGCGGCGGAGCGCGGCTCCGTGGCGGCGGCAGGCCGGGACCAAGCTGGCCGGGGCCACGCTCCCCTCCGCCGGCCTCACCCGAGGGCGAGGATGCCGCGTGAGGCGCGAATTTTGTAAAACCTCCGCTCCCCCCTCTCCTGTTCGAGAGATTCCTTGTTAAAAATTAATGATCATCTTAGCGACCTAGTGTATTTTAAGATAGCTGACTCTTCCAATGACTAATAAAATGATTTTTGGCAAATAAATTTTTCCCGGCGGAGAAGTGTAGTTTTGACGATTGGGACTGTTTTGTAGGATTGCCTCCAGTGCTATAAAAGCTTAAATACTTGTCTTGATAGCGCCAGTCGGATTTGACTTTTAAGTTCGTTTATTTTATCCACATGCGCAGGTAAACGGCGAATAAAGTTTGCTGCAAGCATCTCACTGTAAATGCGGTGGTAATTCCTACAGGAAGCGTGAGCCCGGAGTCTCCTTCTCTGAAAACTCCCGCTCCCCACGACTTTGCGTTTTAAGCGGCGATATCTTCCACAGAGCCTCTAAGGCAGGATCCAGAATTAAGCAAATCTTTCCGTTAGCCTGAAACCATTCCAAATTTCGACTGGGGAAGGATAGCCAAGAAAATTATGTTTTGAAACTATTTGATAAACCATCAATTTTATTACTTTGGGGTGAAAATAATAATATATATTTTCTGCCAACTGCCAATGAGGGAAAAGCCCTAAAACCCCCCACAAAGCTAAACCCAGGTCCCTGAAATATGGGCTAGATCGGCTGCTTCCCTTCATCCGACGGCACCTGCAGACCACGAACGCAGAGGGAATATTTGGGGGCAAAGACCCCACAGGGACTAATGCAGACAACCTGGCCACCGAGGAAAGGCTGTCGAGGGAAAGGGACTGGCAGAAGATATTTGGGTGGGGTTTTTATTATATATTTTTTTATTTATTCTCTGTAAGGGCATAACTTTGGAGATATGCCCCTGGGATGTGCTGTGCTGCCTTCACATCCCGGGGAGCCCACGGAGAGCAGAGCTGCGGGGTGCTGCCGTCGCGGGTGAGGAGGCCACCAAAAGCACACACCGGTTTCCGTGGGTGATTTTGGCCGCCTACCCCGCCAGAATGGCCCCGCTCTCCTCTCAGCCCTACCTTACCCAGGGCTGCGCACCCTCCACCTGGGCGGCTCGGTGTCGCATCTTCGGTGCGGGAGGATCAGACCCAGCTACAGTGCAGGACAGGCCGGGGAGAACGAAGGGACGCCAGTCCTCCCACCTGCACCTCCTTCCCTGCTTGGACAGGGGCCATGTGCCAAGACGGAGGCGCAGAGCAGATCAGGCCTCTGGGCCGTGCGGGAAGGACCTGGGGAAACACAGCTTCTGTGTCACCTGGGTTTGGTTTTATTGTTTGCTTGGTTGGTTGTTGGGTTTTGATTTTTTGTTGTTGTTGTCTTCCCCCCGCCCCTTTCCCTTTATTTTTCCTCCTGCCATCCGAAATCTTTTTTTTTTTTTTGGTCTCAGCTGCTGGCCACCTTGTCTCCCATATGGATGGGGTTATCTTAGAAGAATCTCCCAGAGAATCGCTCCTTAAACCTCCTTTTGTCTTGGGGGTTGAAAAGAGCATTGTTGTGCATGAAAAGGACCTAGACAAAATCCGCACTGTTTCAATTCAGGACTGTTTAATCAGTCCCTAGTGACAATTTTATGGGTTTTAGGCGGTACAATAGCATCTTTTAAAACCTTGTGGCCTTCATGAAAACAAAGGGCTTGAATTTTATGGGCTTACAACTCCAATTAGAACAGTGCCAATGTGTATGGGAGATTATCAAATTTGTATCATAAAACCCTTTTATAATAAATGATTACTGGAAGCTGGGGAGGGGGGTGAGGGGGAGAAAGGACCCAGACTTCAAGCAATGGACTTTGTCGCATGTAGTTCTAAAAGTACAGATGCTGCCCTCCATTTTAACCCCTTGCGACCCAACTAGTGATAACGTCATTAGAAAAGGAAACAAAGACAACGGGACAAGACTGCTCGTCCTCAGCACAAATCTACCCTCTGTCAGCTTGCCGAGTGCTTGCAGCATCCCACCTGGAAGGGTCCTTCCCTGGCTCCTCACTCGTCTGAGCTGCTGTCCTGTCCGGGAGCCCACACACGGTCATAGGAAGGCTCTGTAAAATACGGGGGCTTCCTTAAATTACTGCTTTTATGAGCTACTGTACATCCTGGTAATGACAGAGGATGTCCCTTCCCAATCCCAGCTTGCAGTGGTTTTCTCTGATCACCAGCTGCAATGTCACCTGATGACAATTTCTTCACACAAAACGTGCGATTTGTGAGTGTTGCCTTTTACCAAACCCAGGAAATGGGAAAGATGAGATTCCCAGGCACTCACAAAGGCTAACGAGGTGCTCTTGCAGGCTGAGAGAAGTCATCTCAACAGGGAAGATGGTAGAATCATGTTCAAGCATGGAGAAAAGCAGCCCCCTTAATTTAATGCATCCAAGTAGAAAAAATAATGTATTAAACAATGAGACAATTCAATAGTCTATGAAGACTCACAGTAAAGAAAAAGTCTTGTGAAAAAGATAGGGTGGGACTGAAAATATTATTTTTTCCTGACAGAAACAAATTAATCTGTCTAAATTTTAAGTGCATTTAGCAAGGAAAATTGTTAAGCTGTATCTAGGAGATACATCTTAACAAGTGCCACTGATAACAGCTTTAGGGCAAGAGAAACTTAGCACCTTTCAGTGTATTTTCTGTTTGGCTTGTTTTTTGATAAGGCAAGAAATCATCTCAGTTGTTGGTTTGGATTTTTTTGTCTCCTCAAAGTGGTGAATGCACAGTTTCTGCCTTTTCTCGTTCTTTTTCCCCACTGGGTCTTACTGTTACTTTCACCCTGCAAACAGTCCTGTGAATTTCACTGAAAATAATGAATAAGCATACCATGATCAAGATCTAAACGCCGTCTTCAGCTAATGAAAAGCATTGCTAACATCTTCAAATGTATTCCTGGGTGCTTTATTCTTAGTCAGTAAATAAACTATTGACTTTGCAAATGCCCAGCCCTGTTTCAGTGGGAGCCCTTGGGCACATGTTTGTTAACTCAGAACTAAGACATTAAAGCCAGTCACTATATTGCCTCTGGGTTTGGACCATAGCTCTGAAAGAGCATGTGAGCAAGCCTCCTTGTGATGCCTCATGAACAAGTTGAGTGTGCCCCTGTCAATGCATATCCATCGTTAGTCTTTGTATATACACACAGCATGCATTTTAAAAATTACAACAGATGAAAAATATCGCTTCTGAAGCCAAACTCTGCCATGTTCCAAATTCTCTTGTCACTGACTTAGAAGAGGCTCCTGGCAGCCTTGCAGTATGCATGTCTTGTTTAACGACCCATCTGGACTGTGTTGTTAACTAAGTGCAGGTCAGGTCTGTCTAAACTTTTGGAATTTCAGCCCCTTGTACCTCCTAGCATTTGATAGGAATAAGCCTTCCACCCTTGCTTAGAGCCCAGCTGATGCTCTAGGGTCACAGTGAGCTCACCTTGCTTTCAGAAACAGGTGGTGCCCAACTCTATCCATGGTGAAGCACAGTTCTAGCTCTCGCTGTACTCAGTGACCTTCACAAGTCACAGTTCATTGTTTAAGATAGTGTCTTACTGGACTTGAGTGCCTGATAGCTGCTGCTTCTTGAGAAGATGGGAACAGCTAAAATACCAGGAACAGCAGTTTCTGAGCTTTAGTAATGGTACTCAGCCTTTTCTTCAAAAGCCTGAGTAGTGCAATTTCCTTTTCCTTAGTCGGTGCTTCCAACCCTCGAGCACGGGACCAGTCCCATACATGTTGGCCATCAGGTAGTGAACTCTTTCCAGAATTCCTGTCATGAGCAAAGAATTGCAAAACAAAGACTCCACTCCACTTACTGGACATTTAAAAGAATTAGACAAAAATTCAAGTGCTACTAGTATCAGCAATGGCAGAAGGATGCCAGCCACCTCATGTAACTTTCAGGAGGCTTCTGACTCACTGTGCTGGTTTGGGCTGGGACAGAGTTAATTTCCTTACCATAGCTTGTATGGGGCTGTGTTTTGAATTTATGCTGAAAATGGTGTTGATAATATAGACTTTTTGTTATTGCAGAGCAGTGCTTGTACTGCATCATGGTCCTTTCTGGTTTTCATACTGCCCCACCAGCAAGAAGGCTGTGGGTGCACAAGAATCTGGGAGGAGACACAGCTGGGACAGGTGGCCCCCACTGATCAAAGGGGTATCCCATGTCATAGGGCATCGTGCTTAGCATACAAAACTGGAGGAAGAAAGAGGAAGGGAGGTTGTTCAGAGCTCTGGAATTTGTCTTCCTCAGTAACTGTTACATGTGATGGAGCCCTGATGAACACCAGCCTGCCCATGGGAAGTAGTGAATTAATTCCTTGTTTTGCTTTGTTTGTGTGAGTGACTTTTGCTTTCCCTCTTAAACTGCCTTTATCTCAACCCATGAATTTTCTCACTTTTTTCCTTTCAATTCTCTTCCCCATCCCATCAGTGGTGGAATGAGCAACCATGTGGTGCTTAGTTGCTGGCTGGAGTTAAACCATGGCACTCAGTTTAAAGGGAACTTCCTGTGGGAAAGGAGGCAATGGATGGAAAGTTGCACATAGCAGAAAAGTTGCTTTATGCTCCTTAAGTATAGAGCTCAAGTAACACTCGGGAGCAGAGTAGCTCAGATCAACAGTAACACTATTAAAATGATTTTTAAAAATCATACATATACTAGGTGTAACAAGCCTAAGAGATCTCTGCCACTAAGCACAGATTGCTGAGCTATGAGATCACGTTGCTTTTTATCATGTTCAGGCTTACAATTGCATTCTAAATGGTGAAGGAAATCAGCTCTCTAGACTAAGGATATTGGCAATGGTACCAGTTTTCATCCTGTTTTCTCCAGTGCTTTTCTATTTAAAAGAGGTCATAAAGTGTTGTAGAAAAAGCAAAAATGTCTCTAGAACACAGCTATAATTTTTTAATATTCAGGACCAATATGGAGAAAAGTCCATTTCTGACACCCACTGGTTTCAGGCTGCCTTCCTGAATAAAAGGAGATCTAATCACTTACTTCTTCACAGGCCTTTGCTCAGTCTAATTCTTAAACTTCAGAGTTTGATATCCTCTTCAGAATCTGACATAATTTGGTTCTGGATGAGGAACACTTTAAAAGAGAAAAGAAACAGAGACAGAGGAAAAAAACAAAGGAAACCAGTAACAACAATGAAAATAATGAATCTCCTCACCACTTTTGGTGCACAGGGTGTATTTTCATGGGACTGCCCATGCTGCTTTTGAACAACCAGCCAAATTCCTCAGAGCTATCTCCCATGCAGGACAAACCTGCTCATTAGTTCATAGTGAAGGCAAAAATGATTTCTTGACATTCTCTACAGTCACAGTGTTTGACTTTGCAATATTTTTTGGCAGGAAGCATCCGACTTTTTACACTGGGAATGCAGTTTTCCTCTTATGCCCTTATTTTCCTGTTTGAGTGGATGGGGGGATTTGGTATTAAGCTAACGCCTTTATGATATTCAACATTAATCATGATTTTACTAAATCATGAATATAGCCACTTAAAAATATACTAAAATATCGACCTGGGGAGAAAAATACCCTTCTGTTGTTTGTGTACATTTGTGCAGAGCTCCTAATTGGACACATCTGCTTTCTGCAAAATGATTTCTGCAAAAAAATCCATGATGATTGCTTTGCCATCACACTTCAGAAAACACCTCTTCTGCTGCTAGCTGGGCACCAGTTGGGAGGTGCAGGAAAGGTGTAGGCTTGGCCATCATCCTGTGGAGAGAAGGTTGGGGTAGGTGTCCTGTCTATCCTAGCTTACCAAAAAGACTGGTGAAGCAACCTAAGTTAAAGCACTCACACAGCAAACACAATCTTGGGCATAAAAGGCCTTTCTGTTGAGCTGGCAAAGTTTAATGAGGTCCAATAGTTAGACAAAACCTACTCTGAAATTTGTCACAACTCCTAACCAGTAGAATAATAAGGCCTTTTTACCAGGAATTGGTGACAAAATCCCTGACTGAAAAAATTTAATGGGGTATTTGAACAAAAATGTTCTCATTTAATCATAGATGTTGGCTTTGTGCTGAGAATGAATTCCAGGAATCCCCATGGCTCATAGTGTGTTAGAGATGACAATACTTGGTCAGAACTAGCCCTTCTGACCTCTAAGTATGAACCTTTATATTTGCTACCTGGACTTCAGGTACCAGAATAGCCTCTGTCATCAAACCATGCTAATTATCACCATCCTTGGGCTACTTTGCTTTCAGATAAGCACGAAAGAGCCCAATCAATCAGCATCAAAAAGAGGGTTATGCATCAGAGCTAGAAAGCTCTTCGGTGCTACAGTTGCATATGGCAGCCACCAGATAAGTGGCTTGCCTAGAAGGGTTACTGCATTTGGGCTAGGTGCAGCTGTGAGGGCAGTGGTGAGTGAGGCTGAAACAGCACAGGCTCTGGTTTGCTGCGTGGCGCGGCCCCACAGCCCACACTGCTGAGGGCAGGTGCTGGCTCTCCTGGGCTGCTCGAAAAACCTGCTCACAGCTGCTCATAACATTCCATGTCTATTTCCAGCAGCACCCACCTGTCAGTTTGCAGACATCATAGGCCACTGAGGATACCAGAAGGCCAGATCCTCATCCTTCTCCCCAGCACCTTTTCTCCCATGCTATGGCAGTAGGAATATCACCCACCCTGTCTTGGGTCTCCTTTTGGTCACTGTCCTTTCTCCCTCTGGCTCTGACTTCAGAGAAAACGGGGGCTGCTAAGGACATCTTCAGACTAGGTTTCCAAGGGCACCTTGTAACAGCTGGGAAAAGAGTTGAAAAATCAGGAGGCTGAGGAAATGTATGTGTGACACTCTTGCTTTTTCTTTCCTCTTCCCTTGCTCTCTCTCTCCACCATCAGGCTGTGCCTACTATGGAATCAGGCCAGTAGTTGCTCCTAACAGCCTCACTTTGCATTTTTCACTATTGTCACTGTATCAGCCAATCATGTAAAAAAATGACATATTGACTTGGCAGGTGCTTCTGTTTTGAACATGATTAAATAACTTTTTATTGTCATCTTCAAAGCATTTTTACAGTCATTTACTGAGTGAAAGGGGCTCTGATTTTGTGAGTATCTGCCAGAATATGTTTGATCCTGTCATCATTTCTTCAGAAAATCACGCGCCTGTAGCTAGAGCACAAGATATGGTAAGTGCATGAATTGTCCATTGCACTCTGCACTTAACAACACTGCCTTCATTGTCAGTGATAACAACAGCAGGGGAGAGATCTTGGGAGTTAAACTACCTGCTGTTTTCTCCTTGATGTTTGAGCTCTTGGATGCTGCATGAATCTCAGCGATGCAAGGAGTCACTTCTTTGTTGATGCCCTATTTTATGGGTTGTTTAAACATGGTATGCTGTTGTAATTAGAGCTGACTAGAAAGGAGGATTTCCATTTCACAGGAGATGCTGGGTGTTTTGTTGTGCATCAGCATGGCAGAATTACAGCACTGGTGGAGACCTGGGCCATGCTTTGCTGCTGCTCTTGGAGCTGCTCTGTGGACTTCCCTTGGACGCTCAATTTTAAGTTCCCATCAAGCTCCCACATATTGAACAGAATTCACATGTACCCCTCAAGTTTCCCAATTCCATTGATTCAGCATTTTGCTGCAAAACACCGGTTAGAGCACTCCCTGTCAGCATGATCTATCTATGCAACAGCCTTCATTGACCTTCATCTGGGCTTACAGTTTCTGTGCACATCAAAATAGAAGTACTTCTTGCTAGATGAGTTAGGCTAGTAATATTGTGTGCATGAAGCAAAGAGAGTTACAAGTAGCACATCTTTGTTTAAATTTAGCAGTAACCAGCTGGCCACATTCTGTAGGAAGCAGGAAGGGAGGAATCACAGGGAGGAAGGGATCTGATGAAAAATCAAGCAGAGGCTATAAAAACATTTCTCTAAAATGGCAGTATAATGAAAAAGGGATGCCAAGCAAAGAGCTTACTGATCATCTGTGTATCACTCATAACATACTCCAGCTAGCTCAGCCCTTGGTTCGGAGGGGACACGCAGGTGTTGGGAAGGACCGCTTCCCACACATGGTATTTTTTGCAGGATTCTTTTCCACAGACAAAACTTATTTGTACTTCATTAACATCCTTTGAGACAGGCTGTTAAAGTGCAAGGTGAAAAAGGCAGAAAGTTGAAGAAAATGAGTGTCAGCATTCCTGAGAACAACCAAAATGAGGCTGAAAGCAGAGGTTTGACTCTTCAAAAAAAAAACCTGTGGACTAAGTAGTTTCATCTTTCCCTCATTTTCATGCCCCTTAGTCCCCCAGGACTACTGCTCCCTAACTATTACTCTGCCATCTGTGTTTCTTTCAATGCTAGCTGTGACAGAACCTCCCTTTGACACCCATTACTTTTCCTCTGATAAAATTATTAACAGAGAAATGAAGCTAATATAAAATCAAGTCTCATGGAACAATTTGAAAGACAAAAGAAGCAGTTAATAATAACAATGACCTTTGATATTGCAACAAAACTGCTCCTCATATCAGGAAGGCAAAACCCTTTGCTTCCAGGACTTTTTTCTTTTGGTTGGGACTGTAAAAGGAAGGAGACTGTAAGAGATATCTAACACTCACATATATAAGATATCTTACTGTACTGGGTCTGGCTGAGCTGGAGTGAATGTTCCCCACAGCAGCCCTCACGGTGCTGTGTGATGCACTGGTAGCCAGAAAGGTGTGGGTAACACAGCAGTGTTTTGGTTACTGCTGGGCAGGGCTGGCACAGCATCAGTGATGTCTCTCAACATTCCCCCCCAAGCAAAGGGCTGGGAGTGGGTGAGATCCTGGGAAGGGGCACAACCAGGCCAGCTGATCCAAATTGACCAAAGGGATATTCCACACCATATGGCATCAGCTCAGATATAAAAGCAAAGGAAAGGAGGAGGAATGGGGGGGCATTTGTTATGTACAGTGTTTGCCTTCTGGAGCAGCCACTACAGGTGCTGAAACCCTGTTTCTCAGGAAGTGGCTGAACATCACTTATTGATGGGAAATAGAGAATAAATTCTTTTTCTCTTTGTGTATGAACATGCAAACTTTTGCTTTAGTAAACTGCCTTATCTCAACCTATGAGTTGTTTTCTGTCTTACATTCTCTCCCCTGTCCAGCTGGGATGGGGAGTGGTAGAGCAGCTTGGTGAGCACCTGGCATCTGCCAAGGTCAACCTGCCACACTAACGAAAGAATATTTCTGGCTATACTACTGAGTTTATGTTTATGAGCCTATGCCACATGTTCAAGTCCATACTACACAAGTATTAAAAATCAATGAGTCAGATCTCAAAAATCATGATGCCAATGTAAAGGATCATGAGATTTACAGAAAAAAATCTTTTTACCTCCCAGTTTCTGTTTGAAGAACAATTTTATTACATTTTAAATGTTGTTTGATCTATTTTGCCTTTTCAGAAGACATCTTTAAGCTCAGTGAGAACTAAAACGGCATGTGTTTGCATGTGTTGTCACTTCATCATTTGACCTCAAGGACTGCGACACTTAAAATATTTCAGTGGCAGACCTGTGAAAATCATGAGTTGATGAATTCTACATTTTCAAAGGCCTGCTATACAATAATCTGCCCCTCATGTGGTTAGCTGTAGTGGAAAGGTCCCTTCAGCCTTAGCCCTACCCTTAAAAGCATCACGAATCAGCTATTCAGATGGTGCTCATCACCGTAGCAGCAGGAACATCTCTGTCCATCCATCCATCTATCCATCCATCCACTCATCCTCACCCAGCTGAGAGTTTGACCTGATCAATTTAATCATCTGATGTTGATGTATACATATAATTCATTTTCTCACCTTCAAATTCACACAGCTCTAGTCCATAGCCTTTGACTAATGTGCCATCTTTATTTCTCAGAACAGCTCTTTGACAGTGTCTACATTCCAAATTAGCAACAGAACTTTTGAAACATTGACTCCCCATCCATATATTTCCCTTTAAAACCCAACTTAAGGGTATTGACCCTCCAGATTGATTGGAACAGAATCCATGAAGTTGCAGACAGCCATGCCAGAAATGTGGAAAGATTCATAGGACTTTCCCTGTGCACCTTTCACAGGCCAAAAGCCACATGGCATTTCCCAAGCCCTGTAACACCTAGTCCCCTAGGACACTTGTACATTATAACAAGTGTCAGACTTCTTACATTAATGGCTAATGCCCTATTGTAAAAAAAAGAAGGAAATAAAGGTGAGAGAAAAAGTAAATGAAAGAGAGAAAGAAGAGAATGTGCACACAGAAAGGGAGAAAGCAAGAGTGTATTGTCATGGGGTAGCCATGTACAGCTCTTGGGAGATCTGGAGTCTCAGATGTGACCATTGCAGGGACCATGTGCAGGTGAAATGGCTGAAGTAGCATAAGAAATGGGGCCATTGAGTGGGTGATTTTTGTGTGCTCTGTGACTGTGAGGCAGTGCCATGGTACTAGCATTCTTCAAACACATCCTCTCGACCTGCTCCTCTGCTGCACTACAGAGAAGGGCAGTCTGGGCAGCACATCCACACCTGACTAACCAGGGCTGGTTGGGGAGCCAGTCTTTACCTCATGAAAGCTGCAGGTGATGGAGAGATTCGCCCTGGCCTGTCAGGGTGTGGTGCCTCCCATGCTTGCTAGATCACAGGACTACCCAAAATAGGTTTCCTCCAGCTTTTCTAGTCACCCTTCTGGGCATCTTTGCTATTTGATCTGACTTTGTGAAGCCAGAGCATCATATATAGTGTAGGTCATGTGGATGAAGAGTCTGACTTACTATATTTGCTGGAACTTCTTTCTTAACTGCTAAATACTGTACAGAGTAAAAGCAAAGGGTTTTTTCCACCTTGCTAATCAGGAAAGAGGTAGATCTTAGCAAAGAGACAATTATGAAAATCAGGAAGCAATTTAATTGTCTGAAAACAGCTTAATTAGGAAGAATATAATTTTCTTAAATGATAGTAATCATTTTCCTGGGGATTAAAGAATAGCAGATCTTAACTTCAATGAAAATAACTTTTGCTATCAGAAACAAAAGCGATTGAAAATATAATGAAAAGAAATAAGTCCATCTTACCTAAGGCTCTCTTAAGCCTTATACATATTGGAATATTTTCTTTTTTCTTTTTTTTTCTTTTTTTTTTCTTNTTTTTTTTTTTTTTTTGTTTACTGTGTAGATATGGAATCAGTATTCATCTATAGCAGAACAGCTTCTAAGCCTGTCAGCACGAGAATGGCTCCATATTGCTGTGGGAGCTGTCTAAATGTATGGCAATAAACTGTCAGAACCTCCTGCACGGGCCAAAAGAGAGGAAAAAATAGTACAGTAAGCAAGTAAATGTACTGAGGATAAAGTGTTGCTGGATACTACACACTTCAGAAATCTATCACTCAACACTGTCAGGGATGTACTTGGAAGCCTAAGCATACAATCTAAAAGCTCCTGCATCGACCTGTAGTTTTAGAGTGACAGTTAAGGCCTGTCTTGTGCAGGGAAACAATCACTTGCTTAACTTTAATGAAAACCTCATGTTCTGCCTCATGATTATCCAGAGGCTATTTCCTAGGAGAAATAAATAACAACTGTTACATACACAAATATATTTAGGTGTCTTTTTATTCACAAATTTCACCCTTCAAAGGCCAGGACATCCCAGAATTTAGGTAATTGCTTGGGCTTATTTACTATAATATCCTCATTAAGCAACTGATCATACTGAATTTCTCCTATGAAATCTCTGCCTTAGTGCACAACATGGCTGGAATTCCTTAAGAAGGCAATTGCTCAATGTTTTTTATTTTTCCAGCTCTTCACATTATTTTTCCCAAGTTAAAACATACACGCATGACAGAAAATCTTTTCTGTCTCCTGTCAATAACGTGGCGAGACACTGGAACTGGTTGCCCAGAGAAGCCGTGGATGCCTCAACCCTGGAAATGTTCAAGACCAGGTTGGATGGGGCCCTGAGCAGCTCAGTCTAGTGGAAGATCTCCCTGCCCATGGCAGAGGGGTTAGAACTAGATGATCTTTATGGTCATTTCCAACCCAAACTATTCTATGATTCAATGGCAACATGGCTGAGCTAATCCATCAGTTTGTAGAAGGGCCATCCGTTTCCCTTCCCATCTCTGGCACCCAAAGTATAGGGGAGAATGTGAGTAAAAAGGGCAACCATAAAATGCAGCCCATGTTCCTTTGAGAAATGGGCCTTTATAAATGCATTTCCATACTGCCACAGCAAAGCAGTACAGCAAGGACTGAAAAATACTGGTCCTACAGAAGGAATAGGGAAAAGACAGCTGGGAAGCAGAGTCTGAAAGAGATCTAGTAAATCAGTTCAGTGGAAACTGACATAAAAATATAGGGTAAAAAAGGCTAGTGTAATCCTTGGATTTTGAAGAACAAGTTGGAAAGCCAGAGGAAGGAAGTGATTTCGCTCCACCTCTGTTTCTGATGAGATCAGTGCTAGATCACTGTCTACTGGCTGCATCCATATCTTCAAAACACATTTTGCAGGAGAACATGCAAACAAGAGCCACAAACTAATCCAAGAAAGATCAAAATAAAGAGCTAAAATACTTGAAAAATTATCTCTGCTGAGCTTAACAAAAACAAGACAGAAACATCATTTCATTGTAGCATAAAGATGTCTTCCCAGAGACACAAAGGATTATTACACTAATAATTATGTGAAGAGACATATGGGATTTTATTCCTGAACCCTCTGCAGTAATAGGGCTGATCCACAGGATCAGCTGTGCTCTAGTCTTCCATGAGGAAACCCTTCTTCAGTCTAGGCAGAAAGGCAGAACAAAAATGGAGGCTGAAAGCCAGAAAAACCCAATCTCGAAGCAGCACATGACACTGGAAATGTGCAAGTAATTAGCCAAGGTAGGGACTCCTTTAATGAAGACTGGAGGCCCCTGTGCAGTGCACATTTAAATCACACTCAAGGCTCAAGGCAGAGTGACATGGAATGACTGGTGACATACAGGAGGCTGGGCAACACGATTAATTGCTTTCTGATTTTATTCTTGTCAGTGTAAATCAATGCACAAGCAGTGCTACTGATAGGTCTGGGCTGAACACTGTGGCTCTGAGTCCAGTTTCACACAGTAGATCCTCAGAGCAGGCAAGCAGGATGGCTTTGAGGAGAACTGCAGAAATGAGGATCTAACCCCACTTTCCAAGGTAAATTCTAACTCAAGCATTGCATCTTAAATCTTAACCTTCCCACTCAACTATTGTGATTGGAGAAGCTGTTGTTTTGGCTTGTATTTCTTGTTGCATATCAGGTTCTTTTTTCAGGCTGAGTAGCACCTTTCACCAGCAGTGCTCAGGCTGAGACTAAAAATCCTACTTGTAGACTAAGTCACTACTTAAGGCAAGAATGGTTGTGGCAGAATCTGGCTGCAGTGCTGCTCTTGTGTTGAGGAGCACTTTAGTCACCATCAGTCCTTCTTTGTTTTCATCAGAGAATCACTTACAGAGTCAAGAAGTTCTTCATGCAGGCATGCAAGATCTAAGAAAATATATTATGTAAAATGTGTCTTAAGTTTAAAGGAGTTTCTTTAAGCCACACAGGTTCTTAACTGGTTATGTGAATGCTGAAGTGCAGTTTTCATGTCTTCTTCCTGCCTGGGGGCAGCAGACTGTGCTCAGCAGCACAGAATATGAAAAGCTCCTGCGACACCTGCTCAGCCTCACTGAATTGTTTTTAAGATGCCAGTGCAAAAGCATTGCTTTGTTGTTTCAAACTGCAGTTGTGGGATTCTTATAATTCTCTTTCTTTTTTTCTTTTTTTTTTCTCCCCAGGGCATTTCTACTTGTTTAACTCTCTTTCTGAACTTGAACAGAGTTTTTGTTGTTATTTTGGATTTCCTTGCAGAATATGGATCCCCAAGCACAATCACTCCTTGCCAAGCTGCCTTTGTGGAAACCAAGGGACAGGTGTATGAGGGAAGACAAGTGTAGTCCAAATCTGGTTGCCCATGTCTTGAACACTAGCTGAGAATAAATATAATTTCAAAAAGCAAACCTCTCCCCAAGGAGCCAGTGCAGCTGCATTCTTACCTCACACAGGCTGAAAACCGCAGTGGGAACGGATCTGCTTGTGGGAGCTGTAGGAATGAAAGGGCACGATTAGTTGACAGAAAAAGCAGACAACCTGAGAGCATCTCTAGAGATGTTAAATTTCAACAAATAACTGCAGGAGCAAACCCTGGCCCTTTCCATTGTGCAGGGACTGGCACAGCCAAGGATGGAGGACACGCGTATTTCATGTGAGAGCACTTGTATCAGCACCTCCAGATGTGCAAGGTCCCACAGCCTGGGGAAAAGACAGCCACTTTAGCAGGGGTTGAACTGTGCAGTCAGACAATGCAATTCCGACCAAACCATGGCATTTTCCAGTCTATAATCTCAGGGAAAACAGCAAATTGCTGGTAATCTGCAGAGAGGTGAGAAGGAACATATTCCATGAGTACGGAAACTGTGCAGTGAGAAAAGTGTGAGTGTGAAAGCAATGGCTATAGTTACAGAGAAATAATAGAAACTAATAATAGAAAGGGGAATTTGGTGGATGACAAGTTAACCATGAGCCAGAAGTGTGCCCTCGTGGCCAGGAGGGCCAATGGTATCCTGGGGTGCATGAAGAAGAGTGTGGCCAGCAGGGTGTTGGAGGTGATTCTCCCTCTCTACTTGGCCCTTGTTGGGAGGAAAGGGTTAAAACCAGAAGATTTGACAAAAAGGAGGGAACAGTTTTGTGCAGAGTGACCTTGCAGCTGGAAGTGCTAAAAATGTTGGTGTGGGAAAACTCCACTTATTATGCCTAGTGTGTTCATCCTCAGCTCGTTTTGAGAAGTAGAATTCCTGTGTAGAGATAACACACTCTCAACAGACAGGTTTGAGCCTCCTGATGGGAGAGAGAGAGATCATGAAAAGCACAGCCTTGTGATAAACTGCACGTGGTAAAGCCCTTTGATATATTGGGGCAGGCAGTGTCCCCCCCTGCCACTGCCCACGAGGGTGACCTGAGCCTAACAGAGCCTGTGTCCCCATGTGTCTCATGTCACTGGGGTGACCTGAGCCTAACAGAGCCTGTGTCCCCGTGTGACTTTGCCACCAGGCGTTGTTAGGGAGGTAATGAAATAAATCTTTTTGCATTTCAGCTTTGGTTTGGGGGTCGCCCCGGTGACCTCTATGTCACCTAGTCAGGCCACCTCTGGGGTATTAGTTTCAACACTGCTCTTCACAGTTCGAGAAAGACAAGGAGCTACTGGAAAGGGTCTGGCAGAAGCCACAGAGATGATGAAGGGTCTGTAGCTTCTCTCTTATGAGGAAAGACTGCAGGAGCTGGGCCTGTTTAATCTGCAGAGGAGAAGACTGAGGGGGGATCTCATCAATGGATATAAATATCTCAAAGGCAAGTGCCAAGAGAATGGTGACAGATTCTTTGCTTGTTCCCAGCAACAGGATGAGGGTAATGGCCATAAACTAAACCACAAGAAGGTCCTCCTCCACATAAGGAAGAATTTCCTTACATTGAGCGTGGTAGAGCACTGGAAGGTCATGGAATCTCCCTCTCTGGAGACATTCAACACCCACCTGGACACATTCCTGTGGAACCTGCTATAGGTGACCCTGCTTTTGTAGGGAGGTTGGACTAACTAGAGGTCTCTTCTAACCCTAACTATTGTGGGATTCTGTGAAATCTCTTCCTGTGGGCATGAGTAATGGGCGAGAACACTCCTGTTTGCCTTGCTGCAGTCAGGTCAGCACAGAAAGAGCTTATCCTACCCCTGCTGGAACAAGTAAAGGGAGCATCTACACAAACCCAGAACAAACCAGAGAATAAAAGAGCACTGAAATGAATTTCTAGCCTAGCATACAATAGAGGATATTGCTTAAACCACCCAGGCCAAACATCTCTCTAGTTTATGACCCTAAGACAAGGTTCTGGCACATCAGCAGGTAGACAAGTCTTCAAGCCACTGTACCACCTCAGGGCAAGTACCATCAAATGCTCCTGTCAATGGTTACTAGTATTTGTAAGAGGACCAAGGAAGCATAAGCTAATAAAAATATCCCTACTCCTAAACGGAAAATTGAATATGAGGCTATAAACAGTTCTGAGATTTTGATATGATGAGGTGAGAATCAGCAAAGACTCAGAAAATCTAGTTATTGTGGAGCTACTGAGCATAGCACAACACCGCTGGGCCACTAGAAGTGGAAGCAGAAACCATCAACATGTCATGGACTACAATACAGGTTGTACAAGTCTGAATAAATGATAGGGCTGTCCTGATCAAATAAAGAAATGCTTCACAGATGAATCCCCACTCCTATGGCCATGCAAGGAAGCATGAAAGAGAGATTTTGCCTAGGAAGTCTCAGCCGTTTCTCCTTTCTGGTATAAGAACAAATTTTATTAAGTGGATGCAGACTTATTTGAAGTCTATGGAGGCAGAAGCATGGCTGAGTGAAACTAGAGGATGGGTAGATTAATCTCTCATGAACCATTAGTATGAAATAGTATTAAGTATGATAAGATTGAAATGAGAAGCCTAATCATTTGAAGCTGACAGCTTTAAAATCTCACAAAACTGCAGTGTGATGCTGAGAAAAGGCCAGGAAAAACTAATTATTTTTTGTAATTTTAGGAGGCCACAGTAGGTGGGCCACTCACAGTAAAATTAAAATTAATCAGGATTAAATGCGAATTGCCCACAATATCTGCCTTTGAATACTGGCAAGCGGGATAAGGGCAGCAACAGCCGAACCTCCTACAGCCAAGTGAAAACCTAGACGAAGGACTCGTTCTCAAAGCATCGCAGATCAGTGATTTGTGAGCTGCTGGACCAAGATCCTCTTTCAAAAAAACCCCAAAACTCTGCTACTACGTGACCTGGCTTCTTCAAAACAAAAATCTGAGCAGCAAAGTAGATATGGCTCCAGATGTCCAAGCAAAAAATGCAGTGATGACCTGGTGATGCAGTTCCAGTTCTGAGTCCTATTACTTAACTCAATCTGGCCAGCCAAGACTATGCTGCTATTTTAGAATTAAAATGGAATGAAGGTAAGTCAGTGGCAGGAATCAGCAGGGAGGGACATCAGCAAGGAACAATGAAGGGGGCAAGATTTTGCATTATGGAGATAATTAGGCACCTATGTGTTTGGCCTTTCATCCTTTTGCAGAAGGCTACTCTCCTTGCACAGCAAGTGTTGACATCCCTGAAAAAGCCTGTGGGTTTCTTAGCCCACCTAACCACCAACCTTGTTAATTTTCTTTCTCTTTTCCGAAACTTTACTTTCCTTCTTTTTACTTTTATTTTCCATCTAAAAGCAGTCACAACTGTTGATATGGTGAGTTTACTACTGTGTGTTCTATTTTATATAGGTGCAGCTTTTTTATTTCTAAAAACATTGGATGAGAGTTTATGTCTGATGTACAAATATATATGTTCGGGACATTTAAGTATGTAAGTTTTCTCATAATTTGCATGTAGTACCACCTGAAATCAAGGGAAAAGTTTCCCTGATTTAGCTGTAGCTCCTAATGTAAAAAGTTGAATATCCTGTTCGTGGAAGGTCAACACCACAACCAGAAAGCAAAGATTCAATCTTAATTTTTAAAGATATTTCCAAGAAAAGGAATGCAAATTAAACCTGGATTATTATGTCTTACTGCAGTGCAAAGGAAGAGATGTTTTTTTCCTGTTAATTAAAGAAATGTTTGTATTATGCAAAACTCACTCGCTATCTGCCTAATCCCCTAGAGGGCAGTATGACCTAAAAATAAATTAAACTGAGCTAGGCAATTAGGCTTTTCCAAAGGCTAGTTACGTTAAATAGGATTACGTTTCCTCTTTCCTCTGGCAGATTTCCACAAAGGTACAAGAAATAGGGAGATACGTAGAGTTTCCAAATTATATGAGAAAACCAATATGATAACATTGGCAATATAATCCTTTATTAATTTCTTTAGCTTGTAAAATACATATATTTGATTCTGAAAACTGTCAAAGCCAAGTGTGCTGAACTTAAGCATCCCCTCAGGTGGTTACCTAATAAGGGTTTTATGGCTGCAATTTTGGATGATCTCTTTTCCCTGTGTTAGCCTTAAGATTTTGCCTGTCCCTACCATTGATCCAACAGCCTGATCCAGAGGAATCCAAGCACACGGGAGGTAGGGAGCAGTGGCTAATTAATCAGGTGCTTCCAGGATTTGGTGCTCTAAGGTAGTCCAAATGTTCATCAAATTACTACAATCGCCCAGTCCTCCAGGCTCCTTTTGTTGTCTGAATGAAGGAGGGATGTGTGTCTTTATCAAAATGAGGAAGCCTATATCCTGAAGGCATTGCTTTATACTACATAGTATACGAGGATCACAAAACACCTTTGTTTTCCAAGCATGAGCATCATGTTTGACACTAATGGAAATAATGAAGAGCATGTTTAATAACATAGTGACTGTTTTTCTAATATAAATACAGCTTCCGTTAGGTCCCCATTCACTTCCCATCCACAGCTCCACTTCCTGGTTAACCAAGGTTTGATTTCCTTAACTGTCGGAGTGGGGAAAACACACACACACACACACCAACAGAGCACGTTTGGTACACACAACTTTGGTACACACAGCTCAGCTAAAATTTCATTTAACAATTGTAGAATTATAGAATATGCTGAGCTGGAAGGGACCCATCAGGATCATTGAGTCTAATTCCTGTCCCTGCACAAGACACTCCAAGAATCACAGCATGTGCCAAAGAGTGTTGTCCAAACGCTTCTTGAACTCAGACAGGCTTGGTGCTGATACCACTCTCCTGGGGAGCCTGTTCCAGTGCTCAACCCCCCTTTGGTGAAAAACCTTTTCCTGATACCAAACCTAAACCTCCTCTGACACAGTTTCATGCCCTTGTGAGCATGTTGAAGACTGTAATGAAGTCTCCCTTCAATCTCCTCTTCTCCAGGCTGAACAAACCAAGCGACCTCAGCCATTCCTCATATGGCTTCCCCTCCAGACCCTTCAACATCCTTATGGCCCTTCTTTGGATGTTGTCTAACAGCTTAATATCTTTCTTATGTTGTGGCACCCAAAACTGCCCCCAGCACTCGAGGTGAGGCTGCCCCAGCTCAGAGCAGAGGGGACAATCCCCTCCCTTGCCCGGCTGGCCATGCTGGGCCTGATGCCCCCAGGACAGGGTTGGCCCTCCTGGCTGCCAGGGCACCGCTGGCTCAAGATTCAGCTTTCCATCTACCAGGATCCCCAGGTCCCTTTCTACAGTGCTGGTCTCTAGCCTCTCATTCCCCAGTCTATTGCAACAATCAGGGTTGCCCCATCCCAAGAGCAGAAACCAGCAACCTGCCCTTTCTAAACTTCATTTGGTTGGTGGTTGCCCAGCCCTCTAATTTGTTGACATCTCTCTGCAGGGTCTCTCGGCCCTTGAGGAAGTTGACAGCTCCTCCCAATTTAGTGTTGTTGGCAAACATAGTATTCCTTCAAGTCCTGAGTACAAGTCAGTTATGAAGATGTTGAAGATCACAGGGCCAAGGATGGAGCCCTATGGAACCCCACTAGTGACAGGTCCCCAGTCTGATGTCACTCCATTCGCTATAACTCTCTGAGCCTGACCCACGAGCCAGTTGCTCACCCATCCCATGCTGTGTTTATCCAGCTGTGAGCTGGACATTTTGTCCAGAAGGATCCTGTGAGAGATAGTATCAAAAGATTTCCTGAAATCCAAAAATATTACATCTACCGACTTTCCTAGATCAAGGTGGATTACCCTTTCACAGAAGGAAATCAAGTTTGATAAGCAGGACAATGGAGGGGGAAGAATCCAAATGGACATAAGCATTGTAAGCAGCCCCTAAAAACACCATCATCCTGCCAGAAGTTACAACTTCTCGGTTCACACAGACTCCATGATGTTTTTTTGTCGGTGTTTTGGATGACGATGGGTTTTCAAGGTCTGAAGGCTATCTTCTGGAGAAGAAACCACTGTCTGGCTGTTTCAAGAAATTGCAGAAAGTGTAGCCAGAGGACTAGTAACAGTCGTGACTTTTTAAGCAGCAGACTCCACAGGAGCTTTCCCAGCCAGCTGAAAAACAAGCTGGAGAAGGAAGGATAATGGTCCAGGATTTGATTTGCAGTTAAATTCATTGAAAAGAAGGTAAAGAAGACTTCTAACAAAAAAGTTCTATCTAGGTGCCCACATTTTTATGCTGGTGTCATTGCAGACAGTAATTTTTATTTACACTGGTCCCAGACATGCTTGAAGACAAATACAGAGATTCTTTTCATGAGGAAGAACAAAATAAATATGTGTGGGCAAACGAATAAAAACCCCCAGGATTTGGTTGTAATTACCGAGGACAAGATTGATTAACTCAGTATATTTGGAACTACTTCACTCGCTCCTCTAATTCCAGCAAAATTTGGTTTCAGTCCTTTTATACTGCATACAGAAACACTCTGATATAATAGCTACAAGGTTTCTGGAATACCCTTTGCATGCAAAAAAGCATTTCTGAAGAAGTAGCTGACATAAAAAATTACTTACATTGCTAAGTGTGACTGTTGGGTTTGATGACACGTTTTAGGTTAACTAGTTTACATTTCTTTTGAAGTGAATTTCCTAGCGACAATGTTTGCACTATTCACCTGCCTCATCAAGGCCTGTTTAGAATACAGTGCTTAATACAGTTTTTAACCCATTATAAAGCCATGCACAGATAATTTAAAATGATCATAACAACTAACAAACACGTAATCAAGAAGCTCTTAAAATGTATTAAAATTCAGGTCTCTCGCTATTAGCAAAACCGCTTCATTAACATATTAAGACAATGTTCATTTGATAATTAGCTTCTGTTTCCTTTGCGTCCTGGCAGTTAAATCCTTCCTATGAAGCCAGAGGGGAAAAGTTTATGCTTCTACAAGGTGTCTTTGAAGAAGTTTAGGTTTCATCCTTACAATTTTTAATCAACTTCCATGTTTCCTTCTTGTACTCTGTTTTGGAAATGCTGCAGATTAAAGCCCACTTCATGGTGAATGCGGGACTTCAGGTTCAGAACAAGGAAAATGATGGGATCATTTTCTCCTTTGGACTCATGCTACTGTAGTAACACAGGGATCAAGGGAATTTGGGTAAGGGTATTCCTTATGTACTCCCTCTGTGGTGTGCTTGTGTCCCATGTAGAGCTCAGAGCATGGCAGAGGATGAAAACTAATGGGTCAAAGTCCACAGACTAGGAGTAGTGTCTTTGCTCTCCATCCTTCTCCTAATCACCAGTTGCTCATTCCAAGCAGTATTTTAAAGAGAAAAAAAAAAAAAAAGAAAACGACTATTATTCAATCGAAAGAAAAAAACATTTGATTCCATATTTCTTCTGACTTCAAATGTCAGCCACATCTGCCGAGACACCTCTGAGCTGCACTTGCAATGTTGCATATGTTGCCATTGCAGCAAGAGCCAAAAGAAGTAGCTTATTTATAGTGAAGGAAGAGAGCATGATTTATTTACATGAGAGTGCTCCAGCTCATGCCCTGGATGCATCCCTCACCCACCATCACGTCACCAGCCGTTTCCAGGGGAAGGTTCTTTTCTCATCCTCTCTCACAGATTTGCAATATACAGATAGCCTGGCATTACTGAATATACAAACTAGATCAGGCAGTTATAACTCTCCTATATATTTAATGTGAATATGTTCTTAGCCCTACATATTAATTAAATACATGTTTTACTCTTTAAAATAACAGTTTGGATGCTTCAGGTATAAGCAGTAGGTTGGAAGAACTGTTAAGGAGGATCTTGCAAGATGGCATGGCTCAGTTCCAAGTAGAAATGGAATAAGTGTAAATGAACATTAAGTGATGCACATTAAACAATCCTATCATAACTTCACATATAATATTATGGGTTCAGAGATGGCTACTCAGGAATGAAAGTTTAAAACAGGTGGTTATAAAAGGAAAATGCCATCTCAATGCTTAGTAATGGAAACAATGTTAAAAATGCCAAGGAAAGGAAAAGAGAACAAACAGAAAAGCATATAAAATCATCTGTATCCTGAACACTATGTACAGTTCTGGCTGTCCTCCTCAAAAGGACATAGAGAAGGTCAGCATAGGTATGATTTTTTTTATTCCCTACTAGGGGAATTATCCTCAGCCTGAAAAGAAATAACAGAGGGACCATATGCTGGAGGTGTATAAAGTCCTGAGTGACAAGGAGAGGAGAAATAGAAACTGATGATTATCCCTCTCCCAGTACAAGAGCAAGGGAGCATCCCATGACATTGGCAGGTATGAGATTATAAACAAAAAAGGAGGTGGTTCTCCACACAATGTCATTAAGCAAAAGAACCTTTTATCAATAGTGTGTACTAAAACTGTGCATGAATTCAGGAAAAGACTTGAAAAGTTCAAGTATCAGAAACTCATAAAATATTAAATACCCTATCTAGCTCAGGAGACTTCTGAGCCACAAGTTGCTGGAGATTGGAAGGTTATTTTGAAGACGCATCACTACATGATTTTTTATACCTCCCTGATCTCCTTCATATATCTACTGTTGAACATTATAGAATATTGGCTGGATGGACCTTTGATCTGATTTAGCACTGAAGTTTCTATTTTCTAAAAATCTTATATAAGATGAGATTTTGCTCTGGGAAAGCCCTTGCAGTAAGAATTTTGTCAGACATACCCTCAGACAAATGACTATATCTGTCCATCTTAACAGAAATTAAATGGGGCCACGAGAGACAGGAAACTGCACCAACTGCCATTCAATCCTTTTCATTTTTCTTTGTTCAGAGCACTTTTTGTTACTGTTTCTGATACCTGCTGTAATGATGAACAGATAGGATAGTGTCACTGATGTGTTCTCAACTACTGGGGATTTTTTGATGATATTTTTGTTTCAACTTTTTGTTGTTAAATTACATGTACTCAATTTCAGAAAAAACACAAAATTACTTTCACTTCCACTAGTACAGACACAGACTGAAATGAACAGGAAAGGGTTGTATCTTTTCATATATATGGGCACAGAAGCTAGATGTCAAGCAGAGGTGTTAGATAATCAGTCTTTGCATCTTTTGTATTTTTTATCTTAGAAAGTACTCATCTCTGCCTTGATATCAATGGCAGCTGAAGAAGAATATCCTTTTCACCCATCCATTTGTTTCTGAGATGTATGGGAACAGCACTCACATAAGACAATAACCAAGAAACAAGCACAAAAAATAAATTTAAAAAGGGAAAACAAAATCTTTAAACTTATGACATGTTCCCTTCCTTTCTCCTGTCACATCATTAGCAGTCCTAAGTGGAGATTTTCTTTCCTCTTCCACAAGGTTTTCCCAAGGACTTGTTCTGGGACTGCCACAATTCTTGGGGCATGGAAACAACCTTCCCTGCTCTGCTGTGAGCTCCCCTTGCAAAGCAGAGCAGAGACCAGCCTGGTCACCCACTCTGGCCCAGGCCAGGCTGTCAAAGAAGGACATAAATCACCACAGAAAACACTCTTACTACAGTGCCCACGAGAGCCCACTCTCTTCTTCCTCCACATCTTGAGCATCTATTGCACAATTGTTTCTAGAGGAACATGGGCCTTTAGGCATGAGGACAAGAGGAATTGGATAAGGTGGATCCTGGGTGTAGTGGAGGTAAATCTCTAAATGGGGGAAAGCACTTCAGGGAAGTGTTTTTTGAGGAAGCTACAAAAACTCCAGCAAGTATTTTCCTCCCGTGGAATGCTGTCTGGCAGTGGCATTCGGGAAACCTACTGCTCATACCTTTTTATTTAACCAACCAGGTCCTGGCTGCCTTCATGAACATGAGGTCATGACATGGAGGTCTGGAACCACTGCTATTGCCTTTGAAGACCAATTCAACTTCATCAGGTAGCAGCCATCAGCCCTGAGGTGCTCACAGTGTGTAACTGATACAGCAAGTTTCAGGTAACTTTCAGTAATTTCAACTGGCATTGAGAATGCAGTAGGAGAACAAAGACTCCTCCATCTAAAAATGCAACATACTTGACCTTGGCACTAACAGAGCTTTGCCAGATGCTGTGATATATTTAACCTTCAGTTTTAGAGTTTCGAAAACTAAGTCTTGAGGTGTTGAAAGCCCTAAATGTTTTTTAATGGAAAGTGAGAGAAAACAGCAAATCAGCCACAGAGAAGGCTCTGCCGAAAATTGCAGCTGCATCACTGTGACTGGGTAAAAAAAAAAAAAAAAGGTTTTTAAAACAGAAACTGCTGATATGGCTTTTGGTGAAGCCTCTGCAGCAGCTGTGATGGCTTTTAACTTTGAGTTTTCAGTGAGGAAAACATGATATTTCTTGCATTGTCATTATTATGAATAACACAGACGGGTTTCAAAATGTGAGGCCAGGTTGAGGAGCAGATGTAAAGTTAGCTGTGCCTTGAAGTGGACCAAATAGCAGGGGCTGAGCAGTTTGCTGGACGTGATGAGGACAGGGAACACAGAGGTTGTCAGTCTGCAGCTCAGTTTAACTTCAACACAACTTGATGTTGGTGTTGGGTGGCAGCAGTGACACTCAGGATAACGTCTCTGAGCAGTTGATTCCAAGGGTGCCAAGGTTCCACGTGGTGAGAACAAAGCACAGAAGTACAAAGCCAATCTGAGAGGATGCCTGGTGTTTCAGGGCATGTACGTCTCTTCCTTGCATGTAAGAACATGTGTCCAGTCTCTCATGTGCTCTTCCTCACATTGCAGACTTGCTCAGCCTCTTGACACGCCACACAGGAGATGGTGACTCCAAGGCAGAGTATCCCATGAAATGTCTGAAAGAAAGATTACCTCTTCCAAATTGGACTTTCTTTTGTGCAAAAAAAGAGACAATTAAGTAGTTGGTTTCAAGCACCATGTCTCTAATAATATCTGCTCTTTGGAGAACAGAGGGCTGAGAAATTCTTCTCCCAAAAGCTGACTGGAGACAAAATGTCTTTATGAAAAGTGCTGGTTTTGAGGAATGAACATTTTCAAAAACAAAGATAAAAATTCTTATTTTCTGACTAGTTTTTCTTGAATTTCTCCTAAGGAGAAGGAAAGAATCTTGCAACTGATAGGTTATTTGTATTGAACTCTCAAGAAGACCCTGAATTTTCATCCTGGGAACACAAACATTCCCAAGAGGGGACACTTCTATGCTTGAATACCTATTCTGTGTCTGAGAGAGATGGCAGTAGTCATTTCTTTCATTGAATATGTAAGTTAGCAAGAACTGCAATACAGGTGTACTATTGGAAAATACAATTCAGTTTTTCAGAGATGGTAACCTTGAACCCATTCTGATTCCCTGCTAAGATTTATTAAATAAGTATGATTTGGGATTCATTCCTGCATGAGCCAGGGATCATTCTCCAAGTAACATTTCATATTTCTTCCACCTCTTTCAAATTCCCTTCGTTACTCCCCATGAAAGATTCCTAGACCTGGAGGCAGCAGGTGGGTGGGAGTAAGGGTATGGCCACGTCAACAGTGCTTTATGCTAATAGCAAAGGGAAAGATTTGCCAGAGATTGGCAAATGCCAAGGACACACATCACCTATGGAAAAGTTGCAAAGGCAGCAAGTGTCCTTTGTCAGTGGTTGTAGGAACAGATGTTAATGCTTCCACTGCAGATCTGCTCCTTACTGGCAGCTTGCTGAAATAAGAGAATAGGTCTATTGGAGCTGAAGTACATCCTGATTGGAGGAAAACAAGATATGGGGACTAGGCCTCTTTCCTGTTTGGAGGACTCTGGAGGTAATTTTGTTCATTCCTGTAGTTTGTGTCTGTAGGAATTGGAAAAATAATGCACCACTGAAGATCGATGGATATGATATGAGACCACCAACTGACTAAAGCCAAGCCCCTGCCCCAGACTAAGAGCTGAATCTTTGACACTGAATTAAGCATTATGCTGTGCAAGACACTTGCGTTTATTGTCTTCAGTCAGTACCTTTGTTTAGACCATTTTTTTGGGAGTCATTGGAGTGATCTCCCCAGCGTCATGGTTTAACCAATAGGCAGCTAGGCACCAATATAGGCTGCCAAGTACTGCACAGACTGTCTGGCCTAATGCTTGCCTTTGAACTTTTAAAAAATGCATTTCTTGGAAACACAGGTGATGGAAAAGAGAATATATTGAGAGAAAAATTGCCTCCTTTTTTTATCCTTCCTAATTGGGTGGGGGAGGATTTGAGCTATATGGTTTTGGGAGCCTTTATTTCCAGTGCCCTGTGCTACATTTTGAACATGAACCTGAATAAAATTCCACTCATGACTGCTTTTCCCAGCACACCTGGGAAAAATATGAGGCCAGTATAATGGCATCCAGCACAGCTTCATGAGCACTGCAGCCCCATGAATGTGTTGTGATCCCCTCCCCTACAAAGGGCTTTAGTTCAGGCATAATACAATCCTAAACGGAGGAAAATATGGAAAAAATCCTTTAAAATTGGTAATCTTATTTAATGATTTCACATAAAGCTGATGATAATGTGGTAGAACCAAAGAAAATTATATAGGCCAATATCTTTCTCATATGGATTATCGTAGCTTGACTATGACATTCTAAACTTAGTAGAAGACAAAGAAATTAGATGTATATGTGCACACTAATGTTCATTACCAGACCTGGAGTTTTACAATCCAAACTAAAGATGACAATGCATACACACACAGAATGACAAAAAATGGCAGCGGTAACCCCAAACAGCCATTTTTACAGAAAGAGCCCTAAGTGAGGTCAGGATTTGTTTACTGAAATACAAGGATTGTATAATTAAACACAAAAAACAGTGCTTCAGGTTTTTCTCTAACAAGAAAGCAACGACCTCTGGACACTGATGTGAATCAAGAAATAGTATTTAACACTATAGGAACATTAATGTGTTTTCTTTCATTGTAAAGCCTATTTGAATCATTTTGTAAGGCTGATATCATGAACTAAACATACAGAGAAATAAAGATTCTTTATTTGAGGAAAATAAAATTTCTTCCTTCATATTATTACAAAAGATTTGAAAAACAACATGTTCTGGCCTTAAGTATCAGACTTACATTTTGTCTTTTGTTATCACTTACAATAGCACTGCTGCTTGAATACCCAGCCATATCAAATGTAAGTTATTTGTATATCTCTACCCTCTCAGGAAATCTTGACCTTGAAATAGAATAAATATGTAACATGGGTATTGGGTTTGTGTGTTCATAGCTAACACCACCAGTGCTAAAAACCATAGACATTGAACAAAAACGTGCAGAAGATGAGATTGTACAGTGCTATTTGACTCATTGTTGCAAAATGAGAAATTACGGTTTAAATGTTCTGCTGTCTTTGAATGACCCTTCATTTGTAATTGATTCAGCTCAACAGACTGCAACTCTCAAACCGTCAAGATACAGAACTTATTTGTCCCATGTTTAAAGTATGCTTCAGTTACTCTACCAAAGTCAAACTGTACTGGATAGGACCTTCTCTGTTTGAGTGCTTTGATAATGTGCCACATCAACTTAGGGTCTGAGATGACTGGTGATTTAGACTGAGATTTTTATAAGCAATTCATATTCAGCGTTTGTTGACCAGCTCCATTAAAGGAAGTGGATTACACATAACCCAAAACCTATAAAGAAGTCCACAATGGGAAAATCATGGAAATCCTCTGAATGGCTACTTGAGGCAACTTCGAAAATTCCCTGTGAGTAGCCATACTTGCAGACCAATAAGAAAGCAATCCTTGGGACGTGTGCATGGATAACCAAGGACATTATCAGCTGCAGTCAAACTGGTAAACCTTGAGGAATGGGATTTTTGCATGAAGACTTCAATGCCTGTGCTTCAGTAAGGCCACAGCACAGACCTCTGACGGCAGAAGAGTGTGGTAAAAAAACTATGGTACATGACATGGGTTCTCCCTTTTGACAATAGCTCAGTGTGAAGCCGGCCCTGAGCCTTAAAGACACCCAAAACAACAGATACCAACTTTAGACCTATGAAAGATGAAATAAGCAAGGTTTGGAGTCAAAGGATCATATTGTAATAAGTTGGACTCCTAAAAGGTATAAAAAGTCTATAAAAAACGCTGCCTGTTGTCACTCACAAAGAGGAAGACAATGTATAGTGAGGACTCAGTAGTTCTTTTCCTTTTCCCAGTCACACACAATTAATCCTGGGGACATATACACTGTGGTTCTTGTAAGTAAGTAAGTGTGAGAACACGAGCAAGTGAAGTCTGTAGGAGAAGGAGCATGAGGGACTGAATTCAGTTTTCTTTAAAGCAAATAATCACCCTTGCTTTCAAAAGGTCTAGAATTGTGCTTTGTATATTAATTTTGTTCAAGAGCACTAACACATGAGTTATAAATTAGCTGTTGGACTGAAATGATAAACACTAATGTGACAAGCTGGGAAAGGTATCTAGAGACCGAAGATAGGTCTGATTTTATTTAATATCTGTAGTGTGATTAGAAAAAAATATTGATGGCATTTGCAGAGGATTCTTCCCTGGGAAATGTTCCCATCCTTTTCTGGGGACATCATGTTATACAAATGTATAATATGAAAGGATTAAAGGAGTCTTGGGAGATAAAAAAAGAACTTCAAGACTGATCTAGGAAAAAATGAAAGGTGGAAGGAAGGGAGGAAAGCCCAGAACAAGGCTATTCAAGGCTCTTCAATTGTCCTTAATTGATGATGCATATTGATGATACAATAACAATGCTCACTGAAACCTGCTGTCCAGCAAATACTTCTTATGCTATTCCCAATAGAATACTGTAACTTCTTACTGATGTTATGAACAGCAAGAGAGCCATTTAAACCAGAAAAAACCATGCTAATTAAATACAAACTCCGGAAAGGAATCTTATTTGTTAGTTTTGTGATTGTAGTTCAAAGAATGGGCAAGAAAAGGGCAGGGAGAATGGATGTGAATTTTTCACAGCAATATACTGTGCTCATGAACATAATTTCAAAATCTGCATTTCTACTAGAAAGAAAAAAAAAAGAAAACAAGAAGTAAGGGAAGCTTTTAATAAAGGCACATTAACAGAGAGGGTGAGATTCATTCTTGATCAAAGAGGTAGCGATGAGGAAGAAGAAAGGATAAAGGGGCTAGCACTTAACTCCCTGGGCAGTTCCACTGCGAGAAGGAGAATGCCAAAACACTGCTGTGGCCCTTGGCAGTCATTGTGTCAGGATGCTGGTGTTGGCCACAAGCACTAGATTCAACATACCCAATTGGCAATATCAGTGTGTAGATTTTTACTCAGAGACAACTACATAAACTACATTTCACAGTCAATACAAGGAAGCAAATCTTTCTACAGTGAGTCAACTCCTCACAGCATAGGTATCTACAACAGGGCAAATGAGGGCATCTGTAGCACAAACATGTGAGAGATGGAGTATGCATGGCTAAAAGTGATGGAACAACAAAATATCTGCAGGATCTTGCAATAGAAAGAAAAAAAAAAGTAAAATACGAGGAAGGAGAAAAACCCTCAGGGAAAGTGATGAAAAACACATCCAAAACAAGATAAAGCATAAGAGAAGGAATAATCAATCCTCCACTGTTGAAGCTATGCTACTGGGTGTAAACCACACAACTGAGCCAGACATTTGGGTGACCCTGATTGTGCTGTCCGATGGAGGGTCTGCTGTGCTGGGCTCTGATTGCCCCTGCTCCAGCCTGCATTTCATCTTCAGCAGAGCCACAGTCGGAAAAGTGGCAAAGGAAGAGGTGAGCTGCTGTCTAACAGGCACAATGGGGTGAAGGCATTAGCCTTTGGGGCTAGTAATCTCATTTAGATTCCCACAGGAAATTCTTTAATTAAAAAGAAGACAACCCAGGTATGTTGACCACCTAGTTCTGCTATTTTGTGCAATTTACACAGGGATAGTATAATGAAAACTGATACTGTATTTTCCAGCAAATTTTTTGCTCATTAAAATTACATATTTGGGCAAGTGGAAATGGTAGAGTTCAGGTTTGTTTTCTCTTATTCATGATTCATCTATAAGTACACAAATAAATTAGGCAGTTACAGGAGACAATCAAAGCTACAAGAAGCAGTGATTCAGGAGGGTTTCCCAGTCTGGACTAGTTTTGATTGCAAACTAGGTAATGAGAAGGAGAAATCCCACAAAATATCAAAGTTCCCAGCTAGCAGGAGGTTGCAGACAATAAACTAGTATTCTCTAAAAATTAACACTGTCTGACAGATCCTATATTGTGTCACAAAGCTTTAAACAGTTGTAACAATAGGCTTTGCTTTGTTAAAAATAGCTTGTCCCTGACTTTTTACTTTTTCTCAAGCATTCCTGGAGTAACTACTGAAGTCAATACGGTTATATTCCAGGCACCTACCTTTCAGAAACTGACCTTGAAAGGAACGTGAATATAGGTTATTTAAAAGTAAGAATCTTCCATCTTCCTCTCCCATACAATCACTTTGACAGGGGTTTTATCATGTAGGTGGATACTGGAGGTGTTTTTTTTTTTTATTCAAACACTCAGGGAAAGCTTCAGCCACGTTGAGTCGTCTCAGACAACAGAAAAGGCCCATTTCCTCCCAGTGCTCCATGAAAATCTTGTCTTGACAAAAAACAACCAAAAGGAGCATTGCCACCTAAGTCTCCGTTAAAGCCTCTGTTTGCTACACGTTGCATTTCACCAGGCTGCTGGCTGGGAGTCAGCCACACCATCTCCTCACCCGGTCACACGCCTCTTGGGCCGTGTGAGAGCGACAATGAGCTGGTTTTGACCAGCTTTCCAGGCTGCCTGAGGAGACCTGAGTTGGAGTTGAGGTGAATGGGCACAAATAGCAGCTACCTCACCCGGAGTCAATCCAAAAGCTATGCAGATGTATACATTGGGGATACATAGGGGATACCCTGTGGAAGAGTAGATGCCACAGAAACACACATTGCAATGCTCCAGTTGTCTTGTCAGCACGTCTCAGCACACCCTTCCCCCAGTATGCCCCTTTCCCTGCACAAATGGCTGGAGAGAAATGTCCATACTTTCTAATTTCCAGACTATTTAGAGACCCCTTGAGCAATTCAGGAGAGTTTTTTCCACAACTTTCTGTTCCCCAGAAGGAAGCAGACTATTAGATATTCACACAGGCTTTTAATTATTCAAAATTATTTTAAGAATTCAGATCAATTGTTTGTTTTTTCTTTTTAATTTGAGATGATTGCAAACTGAAATTTCTCTCCCACAGAAGAATTTTACACTCCTCTTGAATTCAGACCATTTATCTAAACAACAGGAGTTCTGGTGAAATTTCTGTCTCTGAAAAAACCTTGACATCTGAGACTTGCTCCACTTCTGTATTGAAACAGAGAAAAGAAGATTTGTGGGAGAGAAAATTCAATTTTTTGTAACATTAGATTTTAATCAACAATACAACTGGGCAATGATATCCACCTAAGGCACTGGAGGGCAGACAAAAATGTGGCAAGCAACACCCCTAAGGAGTTTAAATTAGATTTTCTCAAGAGAAAAAGATGAAAATTCAGAAAAAAATCTACTGAAAATTATATGATTTAATCCAGATTTACAGTTGCCCTCTTTAATTATAGTGTAATATCTATTGATGGCTCTTTATTTAGTTAAATGTAGATAACTTTTATTGGGTTTGTATGGTAAGGTTTCTGTAGCAGGGGGTGGGGGGCGGCTGCAGAGAGAGCTCCTGTGAGAAGCTCTAAAAGCCCCAGCTATGTTCAACAGAGCCAGTGCCTGCTGGCTCCAAGAGAGACCCACCACTGGCCAAGGTCAAGCCCATCAGTGACAGTGGTAGCACCTTTGGAATATCATGGTTAAGAAGGAAGGGAAAAAGTTAAGAAAAGGCAGAAGCAAATTGCACCCAGAGAAGAGAGGAGTGAGAATATGTGAAAGCAACAACGCCACAGACACCCAGGTCAGTGAAGGAGGGGCAGGAGGTGCTCCAGGCACCAGAGCAGAGATTCCCTGCAGCCTGTGGTGCAGACCATGGTGAGACAGGATGTGCCCCTGCAGCCCGTGGGGGTTCATGATGGAATGGACATCCCCCTGCAGCCCCTGGAGCAGCTCCATGCCAGAGCAGGTGGGTGCCCAAAGGAGGCTGTGGTCCCATGGCAAGTCCACCCTGCAGCAGGATCCTGGCAGGACCTGTGGAGAGAGGAGCCCACACTGTAGCAGGTTTGCTGGAAGGACTTGTGACCCACTGGGGGACCCACACTGGAGCAGTTCATAAAGAACTGCAGCCTGTGGGAAGGACTCACTTTGGAGAAGTTCATGGAAGACTGTCTCCTGTGGGAGGGCCCCCATTCTGGAGCAGGGAAAGGGTGCCAAGAGTCCTTCCCCTGAGAAGGAAGCAGCAGCAGAAATGTGATGAACTGACTGTAACCCCCATTGCCATCCTTCTGCACTGCTGGAGGGGAGAAGATAGAGAACTTGAAAATAAAGGTAAGACTGTAAAGGAGGGAGGGATAGGGATAGAGTGTTTTTTGAAGATTTGGTTTTCTCTCTCATTATCCCACTCTGCTTTGCTTGGTAATAAATTCAGTAATTTCCCCAAGGTGAGTCTGTTTCATCCGTGACAAAAATTGGTGAGTGATCCCTTCCTGTCCTTATCTCAACCCAAGAACCTTTCATGGTCTTTTTTCTCAGGCCTGGCTAGATGAGGAGCAGTGTGATGGAGCAGCTTTGGTGGGTACCTGACATCCAGCCAGGGTCAGCCCATCACATAACTGTAGGAAATATAATTTACAATGAAAACATAGAAAGGTCATGAAAACTAGGTCAAAGAAATCCAACTGGTGATTGAAATTGAGCCCAGATATGATGTTTATTTGTAGGTTTGACTGTATGAGCAATTATTCTGATTTTTCAGTAACAGTCACTGCATGTCCAACCCTTCTCCTCCAAACTTCTGGGCCTTGGATTCCCCTGAGATGCTTGTTCTAATTTGTCTCCAAACCTACTTGCACAACAGTTTATTCAAGGTCCACAATGGTGAAGTACAGGGCCATTTGTCTCCAGCTTCTCTCACAAAGCCCTACCGTGGGCCTCAAGTGGTATGAAGTGTAAACATAAGGCTACCGAGTAGTATTAACTTCAGGGAAACAGCCACCCTTGCGAGGTAAATTGCAACAAGGCATTACACCTGTCAGAATTTCATGATGAGAAAAACATCACCATTTCAGTGTTCAAAAGAATATAAATTTCAAATGACCCTTTATTGAGAGAAGAATGGGAAACCAAGGTGTTTGGCTTGTCATCCCTCTTCTTCTCCCAAAGCACATTGGGTGTTGGATCATGTTTGATTCAGCAAAGTTTACACCTACGGAACAGACCGCATCATTTATTATGGAGCTTACACATTTATTCATCTACAGAAGACACTTTGTGCTCCACAGGAAGAGGTATTTTTTGCTTTCTCAATGCATTTCATGTAGATGTGTTTGAGAGCATGTTCTGTGATCTTATGTGTGTATGGGTGTGCATGTTATGTTCTGCCATGTGATTTCTTCCTCCTTTTATAGCCATTTTATATAAATAGTATTGAATGCTGTTTAAAAAAATCAGGCACAAAAACATACTTCTTGTTTTAAAATCAGAGGTAAGAAACACTGTCTTATTAAAAAAGGAAGAAATACAGAAAATTAAGCATGTCCATTTAGAAGAGGGATCAGAACTGAATCTTATCTTCTAAGTAGCCAAGAAAACAAATCATATAAGAATTCAGACCTCTGACCACCTTTGAAGGGGAAAGCTAATGGAAACAGCACCTCGCTGGGGACATTACTGCATATCATCACTGAACAGTGACCCTGAGGGAAATGAAACTGAAGACAAATGGAGCTGGATGCGAGGGAGGTGGAACTGTTCTCATTTCTGAATGCAGCAGAATAGTCTAATTGGATATACAGCACGGCAAAATGAATAAATTCCAGAGGAAAAATATTTTCAAGCTTTGTAAAGGAATAACATGCAGATTGAGAAAATTGTAAAGTCCTGTATTTCTAGCCATTTTTGATAAATGCAAGATACATAATGAAAAGGAAAGGAAAATTTAGAGAAGCCCAGCAACTGAAGGGGCTGAACATTCAGCAAAGTATTATGCCTTGCACGGAACAGGCCATGGAGAGGTGAGCATCCAAAATTCATTGAAAAGTTTCTACAGAAACCAAAATTTTGCAGATGTACAGACATTTCAGACACCTTTTTTTTCTTTTTTCTGAAACGGTTGGTTGCTTTCTAGGTAGCCACTCAAGGCATCACTTTAATCCATAATTTTCCCAGGCAAGAAGATTCTGCAGCCTGTGTAATACTGCTGGTACTCACACTGCTCTGTGTTGCAAAGAAAGGTGTTCAGCTGTGAGGCTGGTACCTGTTTGCAGGCTGTCACACAGCCTCTGCCACCAAAGCCAGCTTGTGCCTGTACACTGCCAGTGCAGGTCAGCTGTGAAAGGGGGATAAGAGGAAGAGGAGGAGATGCAGTGTGGCTGGGGAAAGATCAGGAAGCTGATGGTTGTTATCCTAGTGCTGGGGGAGGGTTGGTGAGGGGCTGAGGAGCAGGAGGTGGGATGACACATAGTCTGGTACAAAGCCAGGGATGGCAGCCACCCTTGCTGTCAGGAGCCCTGGCCACTGCTAATGCCAAGAGCTCCAGCTGCCATCCCTGCCATCAGCAAGGGCTGCTACAGCAAGTAGTACCCAAAGGAAGATCTGTTTGGAAACCCCTGCTTCATGTAATATGTATTTCCATTTGATGTTTCCAGGGTGCATTCAGGACCAAGTATTTTCTCTGAAAAAGCACCAAAATTCTATAATGAAAAGCAAGTACTCTCTGATAGGTTTTGCAGTGCAAGCTTTAAATGCTGTAAGTACCAGAGACTCTTCCCATTGAATCTAAATGCAATCCTTATTTCTCACTCTGGTGGAGTCCTGGGCCACAGGTGGCCAAAAGATAGGGTGGACCCCTGCCTGCAGGTGATGGCCGTGTACATGCTCCTGAGGCACCGCAGGCAGCCCTGCTTGCAGTCACACAAGGAGGGACTGTGGAACTGCTGGGCTACCACAGAGGTTTTCCTCTCAACATATTTTTAGCTGCTTTGTAGCCAGTGCAGGCACAGGGATGACTGAGGGCTTGTCTGTAGCACTGAGCTGCTCTGACTGTGCATGTACTTTTAACCAGAAGTTCTGCATTTCAGTCTCAACAGCAAACTGTGCTAGTTGTGCTACTAGTGAGGTCAGCGTGGCCAGATAGGCAGTATGCTGGTTTGCAACCCTTCCTTAGTCAGAAAAGATTTTTAGAAGATGATTTGGACCCATCTATTGCACATATGACCATGGGCTACATCTTTTCCTCTTATAACGTGTCATAATAGGCTCTCACCCTAAAACTTCTGATATTCACAGTGTTTTGAGCTCACACAGACAAGATGGGATGGAAGTGTCAATTTTGTTCACCTGTGAAGCTTGTATCTCACAACTGGACAAATCTGTGATGCTCTCTCTGCCCTCTGGTCCCTTCCCAGGGCATAGAGAACCTGAAGCTGGCACCCCTGTGGAGTGGCAGAGCTAGCACACTAGTTTTGTATGTAGGTGGTAAAATGGCTTCCTCCTTAGTCCTGTGGTAAGTGCTTGCTGAATGAATTTGACTCTACAGATTCAAGGACAGCCAGCTCAGGTTGCTTCCTCCAACACTAATACGTAAACAAGTTACTCACTTGTTTTTTTTCAGTTAATGTTATTCAGAGCGAGTAAAATGCTGTAGAGCATTCATTCTGCTTCCAGTTGTGGAAATGGAGCATGTATAATTACCAATGTGGGTAGCAGTCCATCTCATAGCCTTACTTATGCCAGTGAAGGATATTATCTCATTATATCAGCTTAGCAGTCTTCTTTCCCTGGAATTCAAAATAAGCAAGGCTCATAAAGGAATGATAAAACAACTAATTATAAGGGACATTATTTTAAAAACTGGATAGTAGTCAAAATCCATTAATGGACTATTTTACATGATTAAACTACTTCCAAGAAAGTATCTAGGCTTTTTCAGCATAAACATTTCTACGTTGAAAATGTAACTTGAACCTAATTCTATGGTCAGCTATTTTTTGAATAAGTATAATATGTGCTTTCATTTATGACAGGGCAAAGATGAATGAAATTTTTAACTTCATTATGTCTATCATCCAAAGTAATTTAGAAGATAGTCCTGCTACATGGAGACTGTTCTGTACTACAATGCTAATAATGACTAATGTCTGGGGAAACAGAAAATAGAGATGTTAGCAAGGACTTGTTTTAGCATATGTTTTAGGATTTCTATTTGAATAGAAAGTGCTGTTCTAATTCAAAGATAAAATACTTCTGGACCTTCAGAGACTTGTTGGGTGCATTTTTTAGGTTGCAATACAAAGAAGCTTTGGTTTTGCTTCCCAACAGTTGGCCCTTCAACCCAACTGAACCTCAAGCTGAACTTTCTTTCCTTCTTGCTGCTCAACTCCAGGAAGAAAGGTTCTGCAAGCCTGAGCCCATCTTTTGTTAAATCTGTGAAACCTTTCTGTAAACACTCGGTTGCAAGTGGAACTGTGCTACCCATCCCCTAGAAGTATGGGGGCCAAAGAATCCTGCTGATGGATAACCAAAGGGAAGAGAGGCTGCTGATGGGACACAACAGAGGAAGACATGGACATCAGCTGATTAAAGTAAGAGCCAGCTCATTTAGGAGCAGCTCTGTTCTTCATGGAGCTGCAAGGCTGAGACATAAGTTCCTTTCCACTTTTGTCATTTCTTTTCTGGGTTACTGGTTTTTCTTGGGAGAATGAAAAGGTGAAACATTTTGGTGAACCCTTTGCTTCACTTTCCTTGGCAAGAAAAACATCCTGTATTTTACACTGTGTAACTCATCAAACAAACACATTTGGCAGAGTGAAAATTACAATGTTTGAGCAAAGACACAGGGTGAATGCAGTTACAGAAAAACACAGATGCCCATTCCTCCCAGTAGTAATTTGGTATTGCAAATAGTTGTAACTCACTATCCCCCATCTCCATTTCTTGTATAAAACACAGGAACTCTGCCATGTGTGACAATACAGGCACCACTGGTGCTGGACTGAGCAAGCCACATACCCTGCTCTTTGAAAGACAGAGTTCTGCAGGGTAGTCCAGCTGATGGAACCTGATCTGGTTCAAGATGCCTGACCTATAGACTTAGAGGTGATGGGAGCTGTTGTCAGAGTTGTCAAATTCCTGGCTCAGGTCTCATGGCTCAAGGAGAGCCTTTCCTGACATGTATGCCACAGATATATCTGTCCCACTGTACAATAAACTTTCGAGACCCTATTTACAGCAGGAAACCCTTGAAAGACTGGTATTTGAAACTGAAGTAGCTGAAACTGGTAACTGAACTGAACCCTTTCCTGGCAAGAGGAATGCACCTGTTAAATCAGCACCCAGAGCCATATATGTGTGTCAGTAACTGGTTAACAAAACCCTGCCCTAGAAACAATGCTGCGGAGTGTACAGCTTTGTTAATGGGTTTGGTAGCAGGACCAATAAAGTTCATTGTGGAGTTTAGCTACAAATGGCTTCCTTTGTGCTGCAGATTTTTACATGAGCTTTTAACTAGACCTACCAGTTGTACTAGCCAGACTGAGGGCATGATCTTCCCAGAGACACTCATTCCCATGAAATGAAAAATAGGCTTCTGAAACATCCCTAAGTTTGCCCTTGGGTTTCTGAAATGGACCTCTTTGTTTAGGAGATTTCTGTGTCCTCTCTTCCAGGAAAGGAACAGAAGGAAATCAAGGCAGAGCCAACATTGATTGGGTTTTCTTGGTTGGTTGGTTGGTTGGTTGGTTGGTTGGTTGGCTGGGTTTTTTAAGACTTGGGAAATGCTGATTTTTAAGGCTCACATGACAAATAAACAAACCACCTACCACTCTGAGTGGGCAGCTGGGCCACTCTGGTCCTACCAGGCCAGCTAACTGATTCATGTCAGCTCTACTCCGAGGGCTTCAGCCCTGGATGGCACTTGCATGTTCACTTCACACACTCAGAGAAGAGCGTGGGGCAATTGGGCTGCTCCTGAGAGTGGGACTCATGGTATGGATTCATGGGCTACAAGCTCAGAAGGTAGGAAGCAGCTGGGGAAGAGGCAGAGTCACTCCCAGAAGGTAGTTTTTGACTGAGAATCTTTCGTGCATATGACCATCAACTAGCAAGAGCACAATTTGAAACTGTTTGAGTGTGCTGCTCTAAAGCAAGCTCTTGGAACAGGCACAAATTATTAAACAGATCCTCTTGATCCAGGAACAGGCAAATTGCACTCTCCCCAGCGAGGGGGAATAATCTAGCTCAGAGGCAGAGCTACCTCTATGGGAGGGTCTTGAGGAGGAGCTGCAGCAACATAAGAAGCTAATCCTTCCCTCTAGACTTGGAGAAACGCACAGTGAAAACAGATGAATATCCATGTCACTGCAGCCCAAGGGCGGCTGAGCAAATTCCCGTTCTGTTTCCTCATTTATGAGACTTCGCCTTGGCTAGGGTGAAATTCCAACAGCAACAGCAGCAACTGGACAGGCCCAGGCGAGCGCCAGCCCTCGCGGCCCGGGCCCGGCGCTGCGCTTTCCCCGGCGGCCAGCGGAGGGAGGCTGCTGCAGCTCCCGCTGCCCCGGCGGACCGCGGGCTCCGGCCCCGCCGCGCCCCTCCTCGCACTGATGGCCCCTGCCCGGATAAAAAAGCCAAGGGCACAGTGGGACAGATGGCAGCTTCCTTCCGAATAAAAGCCACCGGAGGAGCTCAGTTCAAGCCGCACACTGGGGAGCAGAGGAGAGGCAGAAAAGGATTTGGGAGCAATAACCGGAGTACTCGGTCACCCCGGACACCAGGGCATCCGCGGACAGACCCGCCCGAAGCCGCGCCGCTCGCGCGGGTTCCCGGGCTGCCGTGGTCACACACCGGGTGCGTCGGCCCTCGGCTGGATGGCCCTGCTGGGCATCCAGGGGCAACGACGAAGGGCCGGGGTTCCTATCAGCCCTCCTGTAACTTGCCCTCGAGTTTTGCTGTGAAAACAAAAGCAAAACAAACAATTCCATTATCCCCGGCACGAAAATAAAGCTCGGGCACCACACGGGCTGGTGGAAAGGATTCCATTGTCGTTTTTAAATGAGATATCTTTGCAACCGCTAGCCCTTCCCAGAGCCAGCGGGGAGCCGCCCGTATCCCTGGAAGCGAGAGGTAGCGGGGAACAAAAGGCAAACTCCGAAGTGACATTGAAAATAAAAGGGAGCTTTGGTTACCCCCAGGGTAAGGTCGAGGGGGAAAGGTCGCCTGTCCACCAGCGCGCATAGTCCCGGCCGGCGCGGGGGAGCGCCCCCGGGCTCGGCCCTGTGCGCCGGCCCCGCAGCCCCGAGGGCGCGGNCGAGGCCCTCGGCGGGGCGGTCCGGAGGCACGGGCAGGGCTTCGAAACCAAACCAGGGGGCAGCGAGCAACAAGCCCCGGCGCCGCCCGCCGCGCTGAAACAGAAAAGGTCTGCGGTAAATCAAACTGCCGGGGGCGACCCCCAGCCCGCCCCTTCACTCTGCACCCGCAGGCACGTCCGTGTCCGTCGCCTCCGAGTCCAACCCCACCCGGGAGCCGAGAGCCCCTTTTCCCGGCGCCGGCTCGGCCGCAGGCCTGGACGAGGAAAGGGGAAGGGAGGGCGGCGAGGTGACCCACTTAAAAGCTGAGTTCCTTTTTGAAACACTTAAGAGACGACAGGGTTGAGGACTGTGAATATATGCGTAAATATATACTCATGCATACCCACTGCCGGAGGCATGCACCCCCACGCTTGAAGGCGTGTGTGTGTAGGCATGTCTGGGAACACACACAAAAGCACATAACTCCTAAGACAGCTAATGTAGTATACTGATAGCTATACCTAAAAGCAGATAAACGGATAGATCCCGGCGGGATTCTGTTTGTAGGTATATACCAATAAAAACTATTTTATATGAGTTTATATCTAAATAAAACCTGCCTATATTTTAAACTATCTCTACAGGCTAACTTCTCACAAATTGTCTCAACAACAACCATCAAGTAACCCTCCGCATAATCACCTCTGTCTTGGGTGTATCAAAAACGCTTCAGGGCAACAATAAGTCTCGTATGTGTGTACGGACGATGTTGCGGCAGTGACAATCTGACACTAAGAAAGCCAGATGTGGAAGGCATATATTAACTGCTGATAATGTCGGACGAGGCGTTCAGGCAGTAGTTCGCACAACGGGGCGACTGCTGCTGCTGTCCACCCGAGACTGCCGGNGCCGCGGCCCCGGGAGCCCTGCCCTGGCACCCCTTACCTGGCCCCACCCTGGCCCTCTTGGCCGGGAACGGCCCGGCGAAGGAAAGGACGGGGAGGGTGTCGAGGACTAGGGCAGGAGGGCTCAGCCGTCCGCCAGGAACTGGGGAAGGAGGGGAAAGAGCTGAGCGGAGGCAGCTCTGCCCTCTCTCGCACAGAGCTTTGCGAGTGGGGCCGCCAGGGACCGGTGGCGAAGGGGCCCCCAGAACCCCCAGCTGCGAGATGCTCCACACCCTGGGCAGCTGGAGGAGCAACTGTGCGTGCGCTGCGGAGGGGTGAGGATTTTCGCTTTAGCCTTTGGTGGTCTCGCTGGTTGCCTTAGGTTCCCACGCCAGGGGGAGAGGTTCCGACCGGTCTATTGAGGGGTTTCTCCCACCCGAACGAGATAACCAGGGCAGGGGGGCTTTCCCAAGGAGAGGAATTGTCCCCGTGAACCACAGCAGGCGTTTCCCCACACACACCCAGAGCGCTCCGTGCCTAGGTAGCTGTCGCAGGGTGCGTCTCTGGGAGGACTCCTGCCTTCTTACACGCCCAAGCATGTGCTTTCCAGGCGGGGAGCGGCTCCCAGCGCCCTGCCCGCGGCCGGCAGAGACACAAGTCCGCCCTACCCGATCACTACGGAAACCTCCGCTCCCGGCGTAGGTGTGCTGGGCACATCTTCCATTCTGGGGAGCATGGGGAAACAGAGGGTGTATTACACCGACATGCACAAGCAATCAGATGAAGTTTCTATGAGCTCGCTCAGGGCGGGTCGAGAGGGGAAAGTGGCGGCAAGCTGCCTCGGTGGTGCCATTTTTCCAGGTGGTCATTTACATCTCTCTATGGATGTGTTAGGCTTATACTGATGACCAGGAGCGAAGAAAGAGCTCTGTCACAGATCTGCTCTTGCCACCTCTAACTCGGACCTCTCTGGGAGCGGCTGGCCCCGCCGCAGGGCGCTGCTCCCGCGGCAGGGCGGGCTGTACGACTGCGGGCAGGGCAGCGGGCAGGGCCGCCTCCTCGGCGCTGGGAGCGGGGACGGCGGGGCTGGGCAGAAGGTGCAGCCAGACGTGCACCCGCGAACTGACCCAGAGGGAGCACAGAGCACCTCGTGGTTTTGTATCAAAAAGTTACACCTAGAAAGCATCTTTGCTTATGAGAAAGAATTTGCGCGGGTTTGCGTGGGACCCTTACCCTCTGCCCTCCGAGCCCTCCGAGCCCTCCGAGCTCTGGCTGGCCGAACATATTTGATTCCCCTTGGGGAGGCACAGCAGCTCGTACAAAAAAGACATTGTTGTCTTTGGAGAGCCCTGTGCGCACTTTCAAAAGCTGATCCTTGAGTTCCCAGCCCCCGCAATCCAGTTGATGAGGAAACGCTCTGCGGTCTTGGTGGCACCGTTTCCATTGGGATTGGCACCATTTGATTGACAAAGTCTCCCATTCTTCCACCTCTCGAGTGTTATCAAAAGGATTGTGTGGGGTCAGAAGCTATTGAAGGGACGTCCGTGTAGCCGCATTTCTGCAAACACGGGGTGAAAACCGTGCCTTTCTCATGAAAATGCTTCAACCAGGCAAAACGCATCTCATCTTCCTTGCTCTCCTCCTTAGCATTTCTTGTTCTCTGGAGTGTTTTACTAAGCAGCATCACCAGGTAAACGAACATATCGCTAAAGGCAGCCTAGGCAGGACCCTGTCGGGACGGCCACCGTCCCCGGAAGCTGGGAGCAGCCATCTCTGGCCGAGGAAACTTCGGTGGAGGGTTTGAAAGAAAAGGGAGAGCGAAGGGACACGGCACCAGCGAAGAAGTTTTCTCGCCCCTTGTCCACGGAGTGACTCGCCCCGTTAAAGCTCATTTGGGGCGGGAAAGCAGGTGCAGAGACTGACCTGTTTCCTCTACACCGCGTCGATGTAGCCGGGCTAAAAAGTAGCTAGACGTCGGTGTGGCTGTACGCACGCCGGTGTACTCCTAAGCCAGCGGTCAGACCTGCACAAGAGAGCTTCCCCCGCTTCCCAGCAAAGGTGAACGAAGCGCTCTCGCATTAGCTTCCTTCTACCAGACCCCGCGCAGAGCCAAGGCCCGGCTCGCTCGGGATAACCTAACCGAGCGATGTTTCGGAGGCGATTTAACCTGCTCTCATTGGAGTGAGAGGATAAATAAGCGGTGCCAGGCGCAGCCGGCGGCCAAAGAGGCCGTTCGGGCGGTGCACCGGGCCGGCGCAGGGCAGGCGTCTCGGCCGCCCGCGTGTCCAGCGCCCCGCTCCCCGCTCCGGCCACCGGAGCTGCTGCTGGGGCCTTCCCAGCTGCCCCACCTCGCACTCGCTGGATGGGGACGGAGTCGCTGCTCCTGTCCCACAAATTGCGCGGTCACTTGCCGCCTTTCGTCTCTGATTAAAGCCGACCAAGCCGTCATTTTGGTAGATCCTGTAGTATTTAATATTTTTTCCCTTCCATCCACTCCTTTCTTTTTAAGGCTCATAAAACAGGCATGGGGATGGTGTGTCTGAGAAATTCGGGGGAAAAATAACCAACCACAAACCCCAAACAACCTAACCACTAAGGCAAGGTCGAGTGTCTCTCTCCATAGGAACAAAACCAAAGACCGTACTAAAAAACACGCGCAGAAAGGGGAAAAAACGGGGCGGGGGGGGAGCGGGAGGGGTGGGTAAAGAAATGTTCCAGAGTTCTGGAAAGACAAAATTGAAAGGTTTTGAAAGAAAAGAGGAAAAAGAAGAGGCAAAACCCAAACGCTTTTCTAGCCCAAAGTCGCCCTTCCCTGCCTTTTGGTGACCCAGCAGACTCACAACCGCCCACTTCGGGATATTCAGCCTTGAAGGAGCTAGTGCCGAAAGAAGCAGCTGAGATGATGTAAGAGAGCTGGAGGCCTGATTGAAGGAAAGTTCCCCCGATTATATTTGTGTGGAAAAGCTCACCTCTTGCAGAGCTCTAAAGTGTAATCAAGACTGAGGCTTACACTTGAAGGATGTTAACTCTCATACGGGAACCTACTTTCTCCTAAACGGTTTCTTGCCTAGTGAATGAGAGCCTCCCAATTGAAGCAAAATGATCCTTATGCACTAATATCAAGCACAGCCACAAAGCGACCGGCTATTTATGCTGCCACTTTAGACAAAGATATTTAGTTATTCCCGGGTAGCAAGTGCACTTTTGCATTTTTAAGCACGAACCAGCCGAGCGCAAACATATTTACAAGTGCAATTACTAAATAGTTACTTGACACTTCAAAGTCCCAGGGTTAACTGTACCTTCGCTGTAATTTTCTTAATATTCAGGTAATCGCTGTATTAAATTGTGTTTGCCAGGGCCGTAGGCCGGGGTGTGAAACACTCAGGGGAGGTTTCTCTCCTCCACCCGGATCACCCCGAAATATAAGCTTTGGAGACACTGGGCGTTGGAAGATTTCTTCAAAGACCCGAGTGACATTAGCTACTGGCTGCCTGTACGTGTGCGTGTGGCTGTGAATGGATCGCTTTTGTTTTCACACCGGATCCGAGAACAGATCCGAAAGTGCCAGAAATTGCAGTTTATTGGAAACTACAGGGAATTCATTGGCAAGGTCGTGTAGCAGATGACCTGAGAGGTCTTCTCCATCCAGCTCCCGTGCTGCATAAATAACCTTAGAAAGCAGCTCCAGCTTCAGAGGGACCACGAGAGACTGTGAAAGTCTTTGCCTTTGAGAATAACAAGCGATATTTTGCGCTAACCTATTTTTCATTGGTATCTCTCGCCCCAGGCAATTAAATTACTGCTTGATTTTGCAAACTTGTGTCTTTCACCTCTCTCTGAGATATTATAAAAAAAATAAATCCCTAGTTGAAAGGAATTTATGGGTTTAGGGAGAGAAACGATTCTTGCTCCGAGTGCCTTAGGAGACATAGTGTTCCCGAGATGCGAAACCCCAAGCGCTTGTTCAGCCCCAGCCGACCGGGGCATCTGACAAGCCAGGGAGTGCCGGGAGTGCGGGGCACGGGGAGCTGTGGGCCGGAGAGAAAGGTCTGCCCTCCGGAGAGTTGTCCTCCCGGCGGCGGGGCTCCTTTCGGACCAAACTTAGTAGGGGAAGAGAGAGATTCTGTCCTTTAGCTTACTGGCATTCCACCCCGTTTCCCCAGCTCTCACAAAGGCTGGGCTGACAGCCTTGCCACCCGGGAGCTGTTTTAAAATCCTTTCACCCAGTCAAATGGTGGTCTTTTTGCTTTGCCTTCCATTTGCCGTCCACGATATTGCCACCCCCGAGAAAAAAAAGAGTTGTGCTCACGGGGTCTTTCTTTTTTTCCTCTCTCTCCCGTCCTCTCTGTCTCGCTCTNTAGGATTTGTTTCTTGCTCTTTTTTTTTTTTTTTTTTTTTTTTTTTTCCTAAAGACATAAAAAAAATTTCTGACAAGTAAAACTTAAAGGTGTTTACCTTGTCATCAGCATGTAAGCTAATTATCTTGGGCAAGATGTAGGCTTCTATTGTCTTGTTGCTTTAGTGCCTATGCCCCGCCTCTGGTGGCAGCCTAAAACCTGGCGTCTGGCTAAAACAAACGAAAGGCAGCCCTGAGCCTCCACTCAATCCAATTAAGGCGGACTTCGTCCACTCGGTTACGTGTACATCCAACAAGATCGGCGTTAAGGCAACACCAGAATATTTGGCAAAAAAAAAAAAAAAAA
>VZRO01001497.1:1860076-1893910 GCA_013397915.1 Daphoenositta chrysoptera | reverse complement strand
TTTTTTTTTTTTTTTTTTTTTTTTTTTTTTTTTTTTTTTTTTTTTTTTTTTTTTTTTTTTTTAATGCTCTTCTCCCTTTCCCCCGTTTTACTGAGTGGTCTCTGTGGACCTCTACGAGAGAGACACGCTTTTTTGTTCCGTTTTGTTGTTACTGTTGATGGTTTTGGGTCTTTATTTCCCCCCTCCCCCCCAAGTTGTCCTATGGGGTGTATAAAAATATTCTGACTAATAACCATGGAGCAGTCTGCAGAAAGGGGACCATCTTTAGGCATGGTCTGAAGACTTGGATATCAGATGTACACTTTGCCAGCGTCTAGGACTTGCATGTAAATACAGAGATTTTGGGGGATGGGGTGGTTTTCCCCCCCAAAAAAACGCATTCGCGTCACCCAGACACAAGAAGCAGCTTCCCCCTCCCCAGTCTCTCCCAGCCCGCCGCCAGGGCCAGCGGATGGAGACGTGGAGTCATCAAAGGCTTGGCTTTTATTTTCCTCCTTACGTTTGATGTGAACCTGTAGCTGTATAATGCTGTCAAAAGTTGGACTAAACCCATAGTTTTTAGTAGCCTGTATATTTTGTTGTAAAAAGAAAAGGAAAAAAATACAATCAACCAAACCAACCCCCACCTTTTTTATGGACTCTGATCGCCCCGTCGTAAATCCTCTGGCAGTTTGTTATTTGCGCACGCCGCCTTTTCCTGTTGTAACTTATGTAGATATTTGGCTTAAATATAGTTCCTAAGAAGCTTCTAATAAATTATACACATTACGAATATTCTTTTTTATTTCCCCCTTTGGTTCCCCCTCCCGACGCTCCTTTCCTTGTACCTGTCTACATTTTTTTCCTTTTTTTTTTTTTTCCTTTTTTTTGGTTTTTTTTCTTGGTGGAAAAACAACCCGGGATGTTGCCAGACCCGGAAGGCCCCTGCCCCTCCCAGGGCCCGGACCCTGTTCCCAGAGGGGAACTGCGCCAGAGGGTTAACGGGATACAGGATCAGTCCTCAGCGTGCAAACAGGACAGGCAAACGCGTGGGATTCACGAATTCGAGAGCGAAGGAATCGAGTTCAAATTCATTAGCCCGATTATTTTTTGGGGGGTAGGGGTGGGGGTGGGAGGGGGCACCTCAGCGACTTCTTGCTAGAGAAAGCAAAGTATTCCGGGACTAGAAATTCAAATGCCAAAGGCACGGAGGAGAAAGAAAGTAAAAGTCTAACGCCATTAGAAAAAAAATAAAATAACGAAGAACCTGCTGTCAGTATAGAACGTGAGTCTAATTTAAAGTGTCCAGTTTTAATGCCTTGTAAAAAAAAAAAAAAAAGATAATTTCTACCAGGTTTTCCTATGTACTTGTATTTTAAGGGAAGTACAGTCACCTTATTTATAATCAAAATAAAAAGATAGTTTATTGTGTACAACATGTAGTTTGAATTAACTTTCTTTATCAGGCTGTGTTTAATTTTCTACACGCACCCAAGCCCCGCAAGCACCCGCCCGCACACGGCCACGCAGGTTCCCCCGCACAGCCCACCCATCACTCAGGCGGGTCAGCCGCAGGCTGCGGCTCGGTGGAACACAGGCGGGCTTCGCTTGCTTTGGGTGCTGGTTTTCGTGTCGCTTTGTTTTTCGAAGGGGGTTTGTTTGTCTGTTTGTTTGCTGGGGGTTATTTTGTGTAGCCATCTGGGAAGTTTGTAAAGAAGGAGATGAGGAGAAAGTGCGTGCGCGCACGTGGGTGGGTGTGCAGAGGTGCGAGCCGGGCTGAGACACAGAGGGGCGTTTGGTAGGAAGGTAAATATCACCGGTAATGCAAGGCGGGTAGATGTTAAATTTTCTGTAAATACATAGAGCATATGAAGCTAAACAGCTCGTATCTGACGAGTCCGAAATCCCTGTGATTCTCTATCTTTCAGGTCCTAAATATCCCTTTTGTGAGTGTAACAGAATAAGAAGTATCCCCATTCTAAAAGACCTCGTAGCGTGTTTTCCTTTGCATCTGCTGCTCGATTTCGTTTTTTTCCCAAATCCATGGAAAGCGGTTCTCAGTCATTGAAACGCCTCTGAATTACAGAGGTGTTATGAAATACTCATATTTTTGAAGTGAAAGAAAACAGGTTGCCTGGGATGGAAACAACCCAACCTCCAATTTAAGTAGTAGCTTTCGAAAGATCCAGTTCTTTATTTATACAAGATAGCCGGTGTTAGTCGGACACCAAGTGCTAGTCTGGATGGAGAAAAAGGGAAGTACACGGAAGAAAAAAAAAGTATCGGATTCTTTCCGACCCCCTCCCCCTTATTTCTAACTGGAGGACATCACGTGTGTCAATAGGAATTTCGAGACCTTTCATTCTTATGTTATGTCCTGCTTTATACAGAGACATTCTTAACTAACCCAAAGATTATTCAATTTTTTTTTTTTTTTTTTGTTCTTCTTCTATGCAGAATATTCATTTCAGATCTACAGCATCATGTTAAGCATGGCGGGGGGATGGGTGAGGGGCGGCAGAGTGTCTGGAACTTAGTGCTATTATTTCTGCTAACAGAAAAACTGTTGGGGATTCCTGATCCGTGATGTAGAGCTGCCAGCCTCCGCGGAGGAAGAGAGAGCAGGGTTAACTTTAAGGATTTTTTAAAATTAGGGTTAGTTTCCTCCCGGAGTTTATACCCAAGACCGAGCGGAAAGTGCTCCGGTTAAGTCGGTATTTCCGCTTCATATGTAATTAATATGCGTTCTTTCAAACCCAGTAACGTCCAAAAGTGAGTAGCACCGAAAGGCATTAATACAGCCGAGAAATATTATAGCCCCGGGCCCCGAATATTGGAGTTGGCATGTCTGATAGAGATCCAGCCAGTGACTTTTCATTATAGACTTCGGGGGAAATACATTAATTTTATTGTGTCTCGACAACCTCATAAACACATATTTGGTGGTGGGTGTAATTACTGTAATGGATTATTATGTACACTGACTTATCTTTCTTAAACTAGATTTAGTTTCGATTAAATAAACTCGTTTCCACTTTGTCTGATGTCGGCTTAGTTTAAAGTCTGTTTACTTGTTCCACAGAAAGGTGAATTCATCTCTTTATTAAGCACTAGAGACCGAGCAAACACAGTTCAAACTGTATTTACATATCAATCAGGAGAAATGCAAACACACTGCTCTTTAACAAATTTTATAGAGTTTTTTTAATGACATTGTTATACTGTCTTTTATCATATTTTTTTAGTAAACTAGTTATGCCTTGATTAGGATGAAGATATTTGGAGGGAGGGGTGTAAATACAGTTTAGACTCCAGTCTCCCTTGAGAACACTCATGAGAACTTAGTAACTGTATAGATTTTTAAAATTAAAACATGTTCCTCCGTCTAAACTCCTGCTTCTTCCAATATGCTGATTTCCAGTCTCCCGGTAATCAATGCAGAACTTGGATAATGGGATGGCAAAGGGGAGGGGCAGCATGATTCAAATGTGAAATGATGGAAGAGATGCACGTTTCCCAGTATAACTGCTTTATCCACGCTAGACCATGGGCACCCCGTATTTTGAGAGATAAAAGGATCTAGTGAAGAATGGCTATTCCCTTCCACTCCCCCACTGCCTGGCACTGCTTGTAAGTGTAGGAGAATCGCGGAGGGCATTTTTTCCTGCTGTAAATAGGAGTTCATGCTTAAGTGCCATGAAGTGCGCACGTAGTGGCACAGCAGGCTGTGGAAAAAAAAAAAAAAAAAAAAAAAAAAAAGAAACAAAAAAAAGAAAAAAAAGAGAAAAACCGAAACCCCAAATGAAACACAAACCCAAAACGAAACGAAACAAAACAATCCCAAACCCTAACAAAACCACATCACTACTACGGCCACAACAGCAACAATAGCAAAAGCCCTCTTCATATGTGCTGCTCCATATCAAAACGGGCTGTGGGTTATTGGCTTTTTTGTTTGTTTCACAGCAGCCTGTTAGCAAAAGGGATGCTCGGGAGGAAGGGCTCAGGGGAGCCGGGGGCGGCAGGGCTTGCCCCGGGCTCTGCTGCGGCCCCGGTAGCAGCGGACGGGCGCGGTGCGGTGTCAATGCACCTACAGGGAGGCGAGGGATGAAGAGCTGATCTAAAAGTACATTGCCTGCATCTCGGTTTTAAAGGCACTGCAGGGCCTTAAGACGGTGTTCAAAGTGCGGATCCCAAACAATGTAATCTGAGACAGCTCTGAGATGACACCAAGAGAAGTTGCCACGGCTGGGAGGGGAGGGAAAAAAAGTATTCTAGGAGTTTTGCAGCGCAGCGCAGGTAAAGGGGCCTCGACGGGAAGGCAGCCCCCGTTCAACTTTTCGTGACCGCTGCCTTTAGCCTTTAGAAAGGGGATCTAGAGTTAAAGACTGAGTGACTTCTGAAGAATTTAAGTCCTTTCACGGCCGTGTCGGGAGCAAAGCTGAGAGTTTTTTTTCTGTCTAACCCGCTGTTCCTCTCATGATCCCCATCAGGTGGGAAAAACCCTCAAAACTCTAAGTTAATGATAATACTGTTTATATGTATCAAATGTGTACAGACATCTGACCCAGTGCGGCTGTTCCTATGAGGTAGAGAGACGACTGTCCCTGGCAAAATGGTGAATAATATGAAATTGCTTTTTTTTCCCCCCCTCTCTTTTCTGGCTGCAAGCACATTAGGGAGCAGGTAAGGTCAAAGTTTTCTATATCCTATGTCTTTCTCTCAAAGGTTTCTGGTCAGCTTTATAAATAAGATGGTGTATAAAATGTGTAGATGTAAAAAGAAACTGGAATTCGTTTCGAAGCTTAAAACAACTTACTACACAGAAAAATTCTTGGGAAACCTATAGATGAAAATGTAAAATATGACATTTAATCTTCGATGTAAAGGTTTTTGTTAAAGGGAGGGCGAAGAGGGAAAACGGTATTATTTTTTTACCATGACACAGAGATTGAAAAGAAAAAACATTTACAAATGGCCGAATGTATTAGCTCCGAAAGACAGTGTAAATCTACTGTCCTGAGCTGGCGTAGAGAAACGGAAAAAGGTTGAAAACATATATTCTAAAAATATTTACCAAGATAATTAAGTTTGTTTTTACTGGCTAGCTCCATATATCATGCTAACAACTATATCTGAATGAGATGACAACTGTTTTCTCAAAAGTATTTCTATTCACTAAACACAGCGGGACTTTCGGGGTAATTTTAAATTACTTTGTAGGTTGTGCTTCTTTAACAATTTACATGGCAGGTTTTAGTGAAAGTACACGACTTACTGAATTGATTCAATGAGAACTCCCCATATCATTCTGAGTAGCGCTTCATCAATATAGGGGCTCCTTAAAGTGTACAGGGAAAGAATAAAGCGCATGTACACGAGGTGGGTTGGTTTGGGGTTTTTTTGGGGGNTTTTTTTTTTTTTAATAAAAGGATAGTTGCATTGCTTAGAAAACTAAACAAAGTATGATATCGTCACTTCCATTTGTTCTGGTGGATTTCACTGGGGTTCTTCTCGATCAAGCATATTTGGGCAAGCAATAACGTGCTGGAAGGCGACAAACTAACAGACACCTGGGACCTTAAGGGGAGCAGACTTTTTTGCTTCATATCAAAGGTGTTGCTGAAGTGGCTGAATAATTTCAGCATGTTACTGACCTAATAATGTGACTCTAGGACACCATTTTTCGAAGTTCCTCTCATTGCATTTGTTCGTTAAACTTTATGTTTTCGGTGGTACTGTTTCTCAGAGATGTTCTTAAAATATTATCTTTAACTTCATCACCGTCTTGGTCTCTGCTTTTGCTCTTAAATTAGGAGTTACTTAACAAATGCACTGCTGCTACTGCGAAATAGCGTGCTCGGAACTCTTGTCCCGTGCACCTCTATCTGCATTATCTCACTTCTGAGAGAAAAAAAACCATATTGGATGACCGACGCGGAGTGCTTAGTCCACAGATGTGCGTTTACGTATGCATTATATCTATAGATGTGTGTGTCTGATGGTGTATCTAGGGGGTGATGTGCACGGTAGTAACTGTGGAGCCTGGGGAGCAGAGGCGGGCAGGAAAACTCTCACTTTGAAGAAGCACTGCCCGCCGGCCTGTGTCTCCCCTCCGCTCTTAACTTTGCAGCGCGGAAACCCTCCCGCAACTTTCCGCCTTGGCCCACGGGGCTGTCCCGCCGGTGCGAACGGAGCCGCAGCGCCTGAGCCGGGCCGGCTCCCCCAGCCCCGCGGGGAGCCCGCCGCGAGTCCTCCCTGCCCGCGCCGCCTGCCACAAACACCCGGCACGGTCACTGCCGCCGCCGGCGCCCAGGTCTCGGCTCCCCGTCGAGGGGAACGCGGCCGATCCCGCCCTTTGCCAGCGGGCTCTGCACCCCGGGCGCGGGGTCCCTTGCGTGCCGAGGGCAGGCTCTCACACAGCCCCGAAGGCTTTGCTGCTCTCGGGAGCCGGCAGCAGCCCAGCGGGGTTCCTCGCCCGGGGGCTACAGCCAGTCGAGAGCAGAGATTGTCTCCCTCTGTGTTCTCTCAGTGCCGACTATGGCAGGCTCTGCCTGCGCTGCCAGGCTGCCAGGCTGCAGGTGCTGTCGGGCAGACCCAGCTGTGCGCACCCACCGCCCCTCTCGTCCTTGGCACAGGGGCGATGCCCAGGCGGGAGGGCTGCAGCCGTCGGGCCAGGAACCCCTTTGACTTTCGTCCAAGCGCTGCTCCCAAACGCCCTGACAAGGTGTTGACCGCCTATGGCGCTTTGCCATAGCTAGGGCGAGTGGCATGGGGCTCGGGGACCCGTCACTGCCACACACACCACACTTGCCTAGCGGGGTAAATGGCAGGGAAGTGCGTGGCACCTCCGCGGTAACCCAAAAAAGATCGAGGACGGGATGCGGCGGACGAATTTACGTCTTCGCTAAGGTACTGTGCGAGTGCGGCAAGGACGGAGGATAGGTCCCAGCACTGCCACCCTCTGCGCTGCCAGGAGTCTCCTGTGGCAGCCACTTTCGAGGGACTCTGCTGGGTGGTACCGGGCAGCCGCTGCCTTCGCGGTGCTCGACGGATTGGCGGCCCCGACCCCTGTGTGCCCGGCCAGCCCGGCCGTGGGGGCTCCCCGCGCTCCGCCAGGCACGCAGGACTGGGCACCCCCAGCCCATCCCAGCTCGGGTTTCGTTTGGTTGGCTTAGGTGGGGGAAAGCAACTCCCGAGGAAGCACCTGAAAAAGTTTGGGCGAGCAGAGGCGGGACGATGGTGGGTGGGAGCGGGGCAGCGCGGACGTGCAGGGCTGCTCCCCTCCCCCCACGGGGGGCGCGGCGGGGGAACCCCGCTTCCTACCACCGATTTTTCTCCCCAGGGCGAGGGGAGCTGTCCGCTTTCTGCTCGGTCCAGACCCCCCCTTTTCTCTCACCGCTTTTTAATTACTCTTTTGAATTCGAATGGATATTCTTCGGGAGATATGACAGGGTTTAAAGCTCTCATTATAGGTCAATAGGCGAAACCTTTGCATGTAGGTTGTCCTCATTCTTCAGCGTGTGAGCAATAGCTGTTGCTCCCTGGCTCTGACTTTTGCATGGACACACACACATACACAGTCTGCTTGTCTTTAAATACTGGCTCGAGAAGGGGAACCCAGACCTGGGAACCATGTTGTCCCGTGGGGCTCGGGAGGGTGCCGGTGGATGGTGTATTTTGTGCTCGGTGTCAGGGGGAGGCTGTGCGTGGCGGGAGCGCTGAGACACGTCGTGCTTGTGTGGCAGTGGCGAGGCGCTGGAGCTGCGCTGCCGTGGGGAGGCCGGGCGTGTTCTTGTCGTGGAAGTCTGGGCACGGCGTGGGCTGTGCACAGAGCAGGCTCCGCGGTGGTGGCTGTGTGTGTGTGCGTGTGTGTGCAGGGGAGTGTATGTGTGTGTGTGTTTGTGTCAGTGGATCGCCTTTCCACAATGGTAGCGTAATTATCTAGCTGAAACATTCACAAATGGCAAAAAGTTGCAAAATAGATCGACCTCCCTGAGATGAGAAGGAGCCAGTTTCAGAGCTGTGCAACCATCATGGTTTTTTCAATACATTTTATACAAGAGGATCTAGTGAGTGATTCCGATTCAATACACATAATCAGTTTGGAAGTCCTATTTCCATTTGAAAACAGGCCTATTTGCAATCATGAGGGCCGGACACGCTGTAAGATACAGGACGCATTCAGAGTAGGTGGTAGGTGAGAGAATCTACAGACAAGCACCAAATATTTTCTTCCTGCTGCAGACCTTTTTTTTTTTACACGATGGTATTAATCACGACGTATTTTTAATGTAATTTTTTTTTTTTTAATATCACTTAATTGCTTTAGAGAGCAAGGTTTTGACCTACAGAGAGTCCCCCTGGAAACACACACACACACGCGAAACAAAAGCCCACCAAGTAAAAATGGTGATTGGAAAAGCCTGTTGATTGTCCTATCAATCGCTTAAGGTTAACAGTCATTTAATCAAAAATGCGCCGGGTAAATGATCCCTAGAAAATGGTAATTTATTTTTTAAATAAGGCCCAGAGGAGGGACAGGTGCAGGGGATCTTAAGAGGAGCTACCACCCGCCGAGTCCAGAGCCCGGCACCGAAGCCGGCTCTACTCCGGGGGAGCCCCATCCACCGGAGCCGAGACCCAGGGCAGCGCACGCTCCCCGCCCGCGGGTGCCGAAGCAAACCGCGACTCCTCGCGGTCCTGACCCTCGAGAGCCGCGACCCGTCCTGCTCAGAGGGTGGGGAAAAGGATGCACAAAAATCAGACCACAAAGCTTTGGGGGTGATATGGCATCAGGAAGGGCAGACCCCCCACCCCTCTGGCAGTCATCCCTACTCCAAGCAGGCACTGCACTTCCCCGCCTCTTCTTGCCTCTAGAGCATTTTTTCTTATTCCTTAAGTACCCGAAGCCGGGAGAAAGCCAGAAGGCCTGCGCGTCCTCCACCATAATTATCCTGCCGGATAGGAGAGGGCAGGGAAGCCGAGGCTCGCCTTTGGGTACCCAAAGGCGGAATACAGGCGCTCCCAGCCCCGCGCACAGTGAATTAATTGGCGTTTCCCATTTCCCTCATTTACGTGTTTATGCGGCGGTGCGCACCGCTGACAGCGCGCCGGAGCTGCAGGCAGCGGCCCGGCCCGGCCCGGCCCTCCGCCCTGTTCTCTGTTTGGATTTTGAAGGCAGGCACTTTCTTCTCACAGTTAAATAGCGTTCCCGTCCCAGTCACAGCAGTCCTGCTTTTCCGGGCTCCCACCCTCCGCCACACTGTTTTATTCCCTTCCACTTTAAAAGACCNAATGTCGTAGAAATCTGAATTAGCCCTACAAGAGGCACAAACTGTTCCTACTGACTTGCAAGCCACACACACACTGACGAGGATGACAGGTGAATTTGTGCAGAGCACCGGGGCGCGTCCCGGGGGGCGGCCGGCCCGGCGCTCTCCCGCTCGCTGGCTCCGCGGGAGGGGCAGCTCCGGACAGAGCCCCGGGCTCCGCTGCTCACCCAGCCCCTTCTTCTCACCCCGTTCCCCGCGATCTGCAGCCCCTCCTTCCCCCGTGCAAGAAAGAGCCGGGAAACTTCTCTCCACTGGGATTTTACTTTGCTTACCCCAGGCCGCCAAGGAAGACCCACAATCCTCCTTCCACGCCAGCTCTTTAGGTCTGAGCCCTAATTAGGGCTCGGGCCAGACGGCCCGGCAAGGGGCCGGGTGCTGGAGGCGCCGAAAGGCTGCTCTCCGTGCTTTGAAGGGCGTCCTCCCCGGCCCGAGGTTTCACAGGGACAAATCTGTTCTGTCCTGTCCCTCTTCCAAAAAAGACTGGGCACTGATCACTCGCGGGACGCTTCCCGTGACCAGCCGAGCGCCGGGGACGGGGAGCTCCTCCGGGCTGGCTGCACATTCATGATAGAAATTTGGACGCGGGGGGAAGCTGCCGGACAGTTCTTAGAAGGAAGGGACCCCCGGAGCCGGCGAGCGAGGGGCGCCGCGGGGCGCGGGCTCCGACCCGCAGCGGTGCGCTCCGCTCGGCGGGGATTGCTGCTTGCCGTGCCCGAGCAGGGCTGCGCGGTCGCCGCTGTTTCCGAGGGAGATCTGCTTTCCCCCTGCCCAGCGGCTGGAGCTGATTCACCCACGGAGACCACGGTGTGGGGAAGTGGGTATGGGGTGCCAAAAAGGAGAAAGAAAAAGGACCGACTCGTCTTAGGAAAATTTACTTCCCAGCACAAATACCGATGGTTTTATTCACGCGAGTTGTCCCACCAAAATATATGTGATAATCACGGGGAGCCAGGAGTAGATTTTGGCCCCATGTGTTTTTCTCCTCTCCTCAAGCCACCCAGTTGAATCTCCGAATTTCTCGTCACCTGGGAAAAACATCCCAGGGCTCTCAGCAGGACAGGGAAACCACTCCGATCCGATTTCCGTTTCTACGTAATTCCTACAGAACAGTCTAGTTCTTTGTGCGTGTGTATGTGACCAAGATACAGGGATACATCGCCTGGTTTCGGGGGTCAAACTTTATCCACATCGGTAACAGTCCCGAACTAGAAAGACACATGTTACCCCCAGAAGCATCGCGTGTTTTCACAGACTAGTTCCAGTTGTAATTCAAGAACTACCCCCACCCCCATGCCCACCGCGCTCCGGCAAAAGGAAGAGGCGAACGTTTTAGGAACAGAAGTGACCTAAAAGTCAGTAGTGCTACAAATGTATGTGTGTGTCCCGTGTTAATACAGACCTTCTGCAAAAGCATGGTGTATGCATATACATTAAGGTGCGCGTAGATGCGTGTTAGCAAGAGTGTGTTCGTGTAGAAAAGCGTTTATTTTCGTCTTGAGTTATTCAAACATACAATAGAGTCGCACTAAATCAGGGTGAGGTTTGCCGGGAGATAGAGTTAATTCAGTACACAGAGAGTTATGAGGGAGGAAAAAAGGGCATTAAATCCAAAACTTATCAGAGGATCCTAGAAAAGGCTGGCTATTTCTGTGTATCGTTTGCCAAAGTGCAGACGGACTTTTTATTCTTCTTTATTTAGGTATTCGTTTGATTTAAATATTCACTCCTGGACAGTGGTCAAACTATTGATGGGATGGAGATATTTCAAGGTATTTTGAAAAGATACCAACCGCTGTTCTAAGGTCTTTGCACGAGTTTTTAAATTAGGGAACCGGGGGGGAAAAAAAGAAAGCAAAACGGCACTCATCCAAATGACTAACATTAAAAGAAAAAATCTGTTGCTAATATTTCAAAGAACAAAGGGATGGATAATTCTTTTGCTCAATGAATACAAACTAAATACCAAAGCATCTTTAGGAATAAAAGAGAGCAAATGATGGATTTCATTAAATATTTCACATTTTAAAAAATTATACCTTTTATATGTACTTGTCCTTAACCTTTAAAAGCAACTGCTGTAAATACAAGATCCGTACTTTCTCTAATAGATTTTAGTAGGAGCTGGTGACAGAGAACTGATTTCTTTTCTATTAGGCTTTAGTACATCTTTGTTGAAGGCCTGCAGAATGACCAGGGATTAGATTTGCATCTCTTAGACTCCCTGTGTGGTCTTTGTAAGGAGCTTGTAACTGTTAAAAATGACTTGTTAGGAAGCGTGTGGGCTCTCATCTCTTTGCTTTTGACAGAATGATTGTGAAATTCAGATTGTTCTTATAGGCTTTAGCCTGCAGATTCCACCTGAGCCTTAAGCAATTAGAGCTTAATCTCAGTGCAATCATATTTGAGTTAGAATTTATTGCACTTTGTTTACTTCAATTAAAGAGCTCCAGAATATTTCGGAGCAGTTTTTAAGTGATATTGTCCAGGCAATAGCTAAGTTTTTCAACCCCTGAACGTCATCCTTACCGCCCCATCGCTCGGCGGTTTGGAGTGCAAAGCACTCCTCGGGTTTCCCGGGCGAAAATGAATAGGAAACAGCAGGAAAGAAAAAACAAGCTGAAATTCCTTGCGACGCGGAGGGGAGAAGATGCCTGCTGCATCCCTTTCTTCTCGGAGCCGGCGGGAGTAGTGGCGTGCCCCTGGGCCGGACCCCTCTGCCTGCGAACAGGGAAACCTCGGGGCGGGAGGGGTGAACCATCCCCGGGATGGGGCCCGGGGCTCGCCGGCTCTCAGGCGGTGGCGGCGGTGCCTGTCGGCGTTCGCGGAGCGTGGGACGGGTCGGTTCCCGAGGGGAGGCTCCCGCTGCCCACCCCGCCCCGCCGTGGCAGCACGCTGGCACGGACACCGGCGGGCAGCCCGGCACATCCCCCTGCAACGCGGCTTCCCAAAAGCACCCCAGCAAAGCGACACCTAACCACGCCACCTGCCTGCTGCTGGCCGAGACTTTTACAGTCAGGCTACAAATGAGGGAAACGGGAAAAATATACACTCAGAGGGATTCTTTCCTTGCTCCTATAAGTTTCTGTTTGTGTTCAGGTTTCATACGGACAACCTGAGAAGGATGCTTTTACTACTGACATTCACATAATTACGGTTTTCAAGTGCCATCCTCTCACATCAGAACTATTTTCTTTAAACTGAAACGCTTCCTTTCTTCTTCTTTTTTTTTTTCTCTTTTCTTCCCTCCCTCCCGAACCCCCCAGTCATTAGGATTTCTCGAAGAGTCTTTATCAAATCTCTGTGAATTAAACTCTAAACTTTTCAAAAGACTTTAAAATTTGGGGTTATTCCATTTAAAATTTGGGGACAGTATTTTTCTCCCCATGTGAGAGAAATATTTGCCATGGGTATACTGTCTGGGCCCGATCCTTTTCCGACCAAAGTTATGATGAGAGACCTCCTCCAGTTCTCAGCAGAATAGGATCAAGCCCTTCCATGCTAATAGAGGTTTAATAGCATCAGCACATGCCCAACAACCACCATTATAACCTTGACCCGGTCAGGTGCAATGATATTACTCCTCCTAAATTTATTTTGCATTTCCTTGGTGACAGCAGACAGCTTTCTATCACCTCTCACAACCCACAATAACCCACAGGCAGTGATACCAATAACCCACTGCTCTTTTGTCATTCTTTTCCCTCAGAAGTCTAATATGTAATAACAGTAAAAAATGATCACACTGTCTGCATCTTTCAGCCCCATCAGCCTATACTGCTTAGAACGTTTCAGTCCGATGGTGACTGCTGAAGTAAATTGTCATGTTTTTAAAAATGAGTGAGTTACCCTCTAAGTAGCCTTTGCCGTGATGTTGAGTGTGGAACGAAGTGCTGGAGTGCAAGAGTTCCCATGAGTACCCTGCTTCACAACTGTGCTGCTAGGCTTGCTCCATTTGCCTTGAAAATTTCTTTACAGGGAGTGTTGGGGTAGTCTGGCATTATCACTTTAAAAACTTTGTATCAGGGCTGTTAAAGGGATATCAGCCTGACCTTCTTTTTTGCAGGATTATTTTTAAACCTCAGATTTTCACTACTTCCTTCGACTTGCTGTGATTTACAGTTTGTCTTTTGCTTTCAGTTCAATAGCCACAGACAAAATTTTGCCTAACAAAACTTGATATTTAGTTGAAAGGATGTATCTATATTTCTGCAAAATAAAGTGCTCTTCAGACCTTTCCTATAATGTGGAGATACATTCACCAAATAGTCAGTTCTCTAAGAAAATAAAATAGTAAAATCCAACATTACTCTCTTCAGATTGTAGGATTCTCCAAACCAACTGATTTTAATGCTAAAAAAATTATTCTTATTACAATGGTGTCATGCAGGCAAAAGCATTTTCTTCCTGAAACAATAGGCAATTCTTGCCTTAAAAGATTGTTAAACAGATGAAAGCAACTTAGGCCACATCTTAATCTGTTTTACATTAGGCTTGAACAGAGCTGAACGAGTTCAAATGACAAGACTTTTTTGGGTATCAGTACAAAATAGCTCTGTATCTCTGCATCTCTGCTGCCCCTCCCTTTCCTCTGCTTGCAGCAGAGTGATTGTGTGTGTGTGGCTTATTCACAGAAGGCAGAAAGATCTGGATTTATGGCAAAGTTAATACAGCAAAAGTTCTACTTTGGCAAAAGAAACTGACATTTACAGTACTATTCTTGCTTGAGACAGAACCAAGAACTAGAGAAGCAATAAAGGAGAGACTAAAGCTAGGAGGTAGAGGTGACACTTTTCTCAACGTGCATGTATTGAAAAATGCTTATAGAAAAGGAAAAAACCAGAGAGAATCAAGCATTTTCTTCTAGCATTATCTCACACAGGATTAGGATAATGAGAGAGGCTGCTGTAAGAATGGAGAGCAAGCATGAAGAAACAAGCAAGAGCAATGCTAACATGTGCAAAGCTCTGCAAAACCAGCATGGAATCCTGTTCTCCAAAAGACTCCAGACTTTATTAGAAACAGGAGGCAGCTGATTGGGCTGTAGGCCAGTGAGCTCAGTTCAGTCTGTTTGGATGATTTTGACAGTTCACTGAGGAAGAACAGGTTTTACAACACAGTAATGCAGGAAAGTTATGTGCTGAAATCGAGCAGGGAGCAAAGGGGTCTGAAGTGATAAGTCTCTGAGTTATGCTAAGAGGCACACCAGCAGGCTCTTTTGATATGGAAAGTGAAATATGACCTGCAACCAACAACTTCCTAGGATTTGGAGAAAATCTTTCCAACTAGAGAAAGGGTGGACCCAGTGTTACCAAAAACAGATCTGCAGAGAAGTTCGAGATAAGCCTTCAAAACATGCAGAAGCGGCCTTGTTTTCCTTGTGCTGATATCAATGCAAAAGCTTTCTTGTCTTCTAAAGATGTAATTATGTCATTCCTCCGGTGAGTATTTTTGGGAAGCTCAGAGGTGAGAACAGATTTGACTGCTGCAGAAGCCAGTAACAGCCAGTCAAAAACCCTCAACATAGCTGCACTGAACAAGATTTTTTAATGGAGGTTTTTTTTAGTTTTTTAAAATTCTGTTTTATTCTGAAGACCTCTGTGTTACAGGTATATTTAAGTGAAGAAGCCAAATTAGGAGTTTTCCTGCTTTTTCTTTTGTTACGGCTGTTGTCACTTGGACAGATCTATTCTGAAGTAAAACCTGATGTATCTAGTTCTGGCTTACAGATTCAATGCACTGGGATTTCTTATGAAACAGTGAGGGATTTGTCTGTAGAAAGGAAGACCTTTAGTGACAAAAGCATTTCAGTAATTTTTCCCATTTCTCTTATCTAACAATTTAGTTACGTGAAACTCAGATGTTAAGACTGCTTTGTAAGATGTAAGTTGCAGGACAAACATGTCCACTAGCAATATAAATAATGGAAACACATTATTTGTAATCCTTGGCTATTCCATATGCAATCTATGCAATCTTTACTGTTGATTGTTTTAAGATAATGTGCCCAGAGCAATGAAATGGGTCTATTTTTTCACATTTTTGAGTAGAAAAAATATGCCTTGGTCACAATCTGAATTTTGTCAAGAACTGTGAAAGGTAGATGTCTCTAAAGAGGATGACAGGTTTCAAAAATGTCTTTGCAGTCACCTTCCTTCTGGGTGCCTTGTCTCATCCAGGCAAGCCTATTCCAAAACAGTCAGGAAAAAACGTGAACGATCCAGTCTGCTTGGCAATAAAGAACTTGCACTGTAATGTACACTAGTCCCAAAGCTTGGAAGAATAATGAAAACGAGATGGTGTATTCTGGAAGTTGTCTGCTAATCTTCACTGACTGAAGTGAGGAAAACTTTGGCCACTCATTTCCAGTAGTGTGCCACAGCAATAAAACCCAGGCTCTAATTAAGGGGTAAGGCTCATGGAGGTGTATGAGGCTATTACACCTTAGACAAAAGTCCTGGTACTACTGCAGGAACAGGAAAGAAATGGGGATGGTGTGAGTATTCAAAAGGTCATAGATACTAGAACATTATCCATAAGGCAATGGTTAGGCTTAGAGAAAAGATTATATAAAAAGGCAAAGTCAAATCAGACCAGTAGCTCATATAACTCAGTACCCTTTCTTCCGACAACAGTGCTACCTATTGCTTCTAAAACAAGATGCTCCAAGTGGCTAAGTACTGGCTTCAAAGAGTGCTATCAGAACAATGTCTGGAAGTCTTCTGAACTTCTTTAACTCTTGGACTTTCCTAGGTGTATCTGGGTGTATCAGGTGTCTCAACACCTTTGAACCATGACATGATTCACATTTGGCTGTTCAAGGTCCCTCTTTTCCTGAGCTCTTAAAGAGGCAGGCTACATAGGGCAACTTCCTTTGTGGTGTTGTATTGAAGTTAGGGTTCCTCTTTCTCCCAGTACTTTGTATCTTGGAATCAGTTTCACCATGATGTTCCCATGCAGTGTGTAACACCATCTTTTTTCCAGAAGCTGCAGAAATTGGAGCAACCTGGAGAAACCATGTTCTTCCTGTTGATTCAGTAAGCAATGTTGTAAGATCCAAAGGTCTTCTCTTATTTCTAAGGTCCTCTTTGGTGTTATCTAGTTTAGAGCATGAGTTACATACATCACTATTTTGACCAGTACAAATGTTATTCTGAATAGTTGGTATCTCCTTTATGAAAAGACTCATAAAAGCTCGTGGTTCTTTTTCTTCAATGTGAAGAAATCACCACTTGCTTGTTTAATTCACATAACAACTAGAAACAAAAATATGTGCCACAATCCAAACTCTTATCTCTTCTGATATGATATTCTTAGGAGTATTGGGGTTTTTTAAAATTCTTTTCAAATACGAACAGTATCTTCCCTTTTGTTCTCTCTTATGCACTCCATTTCCACCCCAGTTCAGAAGTGACATTTTAGTTATATTTATTTGTGGAATACGAGAGGCTTTTTCTGTATATGAAATCAATGAAGTGTGTTTTTTCCAGGGCAGTAGCAAAGAGGTTGAGGTGACACAGTGACAGTTTACATGTAACTAGGAAAAGATTTCCTATAGTACAGGTAATTTTAATTAAGTATAAAGAAACATGACACTTTAGAGCTGAAAGCTTAGGCTAGGCAAACTCCAGTTGAAATAAGGTGCAAATCTTTAATAGTGAAGGTGTAAGAGGGATAGATCCTCTACCACTTTAAATTGAAGCTGTATGTCTTCCTGCAGCATGCACAGAACCCTGATGTAACTACTGGGTGACATGTGGTCACCTGTAGTGTGTAGGCAGTAAGACAGAAGATACACACTGGCTCTTTCTCATCTCAGTTTCAGTAACTGAGGAATCCTATACCAACAAAGCCTCTTTGTCCCTGAAATATCTCAATACTCTCTTTTTCAGAAAGGGTATTACTGGAGATCAAGAACATTAACCACTCATTTATAAAGGTAACACTGAAAACCTGACATCTACATTTATGCTACACTCAATCTGAATTCCATATATAGACAACTTTGCAAAGTTTTTATTTTTATAAAACTCTGGAACACTGAATAGGAACAAATGTTTCTGTTGGAGAAAATAACTTCTGTATCTATGTTAATGTTCAATATACATGGAAACACCATTTCTCTGTACTTATTGTGTCATCCATCACATGTGTAGTGTCAACAAGCCAGAGAACCAATCCCAGACACCTCCCTTCTCAGGGAGCAGCATTACTCACTCATCTCAGCTGTTGACAAGTCCATCATTACCATATACCTGTACTTCACAGCATGTGAAGTCCTGGGGTCTTTCCAGTGTCAGGAACATGGGTTTCTCAACAAAACAAGACAAACTACCATCACACAGGCACATGAATGTACTGAAATCCTAATTTCCACTGAAAACTCCTCACTAAACCCCCCACAAATCCATAGTGCCTGGTGTGATCAGCTCTTACAGGGCTCCAGCACTCAGTCCTGAGACAAGTTCCCTGATGGTCTCGGTCTGTCTGGGGAAAGCAGACACGTGATGGAAACACAAGGCAACCCATTATTCATTGTCTCTATCCAAGCTACAGTTACTTTGGGCTCTTTGGGAATGTGACCCAAGAGGGAGAGGCCTCCAGAAAGCTTTTACCACCTGTTTTTCACTAAATGTAATACTTCTCTTTCTCACTGCCATAGCCCCACTTTTCTGCTCCCTATGTATCTTCTGTGTTTCCAATCTAAGTGTTTCTGCAGGGAAAGAGGGAGGGAGAGGGCATAGGAGTCAGCTCTGCTGCCAGTTCGTGCTGGTGTACCAGGAGCTAACTGGGGTTGACAGGCTGCTGCAATAAGACTTTAACTCCTCAAGTAAAAGGGCTTCTTCAAACCAAACACAGTCAGGAAAAGGAGAAATCTCAATTAATCTGAAACACGGTTTTCACTTTTATGTTAAAATCAGATTACCTTTTCAATTCTAGCTTCAAATCCAGATCAATATAATTGAAATATGATTTGAAGGTTGCTTTTGGAAGTCTTTGCTCCACCAAAATAGTTCCAATAAGGGGGCTTCCAGAAAAAACCAAGCATGGTACTTTGTAATGGAAAGGTATGATCTGCCCTCAATGGGAAGCACTACTAGACCAATGTTATTTTAAAAAAATGCACATGGTTTGGAGAACTGAGATGTTAGAGATATGGTCTATGTAATATATCTCAATGACCCAGATGATATATTCAGACTGCACAGGAGTTGCAGTCACATTTTTCAGATGCCTCTAACTCTCAGAGTTAACCAAGTATAAACATAAAAGCAAAGCCTCAGTTAATGCCTTCAGAAAACATTTCAATTTTAGCTACTTTCTTTTCAAAACCTTAGTAGGTAATGAGAGGAAGGAGACAAAGGGGGAAAAAATGCAGGTGGTAATAATGGGAACTCAAATGGCTGCACAGAAAGAGGAAGATAAGAAACCCAAAGAAAGATCATAAAGCCAGAGGAAACAGAGAGGAGACAGGAGGACATGGAAGAATTGGAACATATAGCGGTTATACTGAAGGAGAGAACTCTTCTTTTTGAATACTTAACACCATAGAAAGGCATTTAATGTAAATAGGTGACTGAATACTGATTAATTACAAGCAGCATCTATTTTCTTCTTAAGCCCTGTGGAAACCTACCACAAGTTGCAATTTCAGTATGTATCTTTCAGCAGATTAAAAAGACTGAAAAACTGTCTGTGCTCTGAACTGTCACAAATTTCTGCTTTCTCTATTGCGTGGATGACCACTGTCACAGGTAGGGTCTTCGATGATTCTTACTTTCTGGTGCAAAGGTTATGCTGATGTATACATTAAGGGGAGCTTAATCATCTGACTGCAGTGTCTAAACCCCAGAAACAGGCCAAGCTTCAACCAGAGAAAAAGAGTGAGAAAAGACTTTTACCCAAATGAAAAAAACAGCTTAGAGAGAGCTGAAGAAACAGGCTCAAGGATCTTCTAGAAATTTGTAGCATGAGGGGGAACAAGAAAATAGCCTGCTGAACTGTGCAGCTAACATCTCAGTCACAAGTCTCTCCTTATTCTCTTTGCTCTCAAATCCCTAGAAGCAGCAGGAGCAGCGTAACAGCAACAAAAGATGTAGTACACTCTCACTGACCCCGAGCCTGAAGAGGCCTCTCAGCTCCAATTCCACTTTATAGAAGTGTGATTTCATAGGGGTCCAAGAATATGTCATGGTTGTCTGAGGGGCATAACAGCGGATGGAGAGAAAGGGTAGGTCCTACCTACTGTCAGCATAAAATATACACAGTATTTCAGTTGGGATTGATTTCTTCTGCCATCCAAGAGCTGACAGACTTTACTCTGGTGTTTGCACTCTGGAGCTTGTTTTTGCATATTCTAGCCAGCTGTCTGTTCCTACTGTCCCTGCAGCCCTCCTTAGCATAAGGAGAATCTGATGCCCCCGAGGGTCAGTGAGAGCGGTGAGCACAGACTGATCACAAGGTACGGCTTCAAAAGATGCAGGTTCCAAGTGGGACATGGAGCTCCCATTGCAGGCTGGGGACAGGCTCCTACGTGATGCAGAGCTGAAGTTCTTGAACCTGAAATATTCAAATGACTAGTTTTAGACCCTCTGGGTTTAGATTAATCTCTTGTTCTGACTCGGCTTCTTAGAGACAGAATGGGCAGAAATGAAGAAAGTTTCTAGGAAAAATAAAAAAGCACTTTTGAAACAAGGATAAAGGATTTGAAAAGTGGCATGAAGAGGTGATGGGTAAATTAGCAGTCAGATGAAAATTACAGTGATTTCTTTTTTGTGTGTATGTAGCCAACAGGAAACATGAGATGTTTCAAAGCAAATTATTTAGAAGTGGTGGTTTGTTTTAATATTAAATAAAATTCATTGCATTGCATATCTCTAGATATTAAAATTTCAGAGGCACCAGCTGAAGTTAGATGATAAATTCTTACACATTCCACACATCTTTAATATTTAAACAATCTGATTTGCAAAATAAGAAAACGCCCACTTTTACAGCACTGAAATAACTTTTTAGTATTCCAGCTTTTAACTCCCTGAATGCATGTATCTCCACAGATAAACAGAGGTAGAGGTAGGATGTAGAGTGTAGCAGCATTTACTTCTGATTCAAAGTTAGCTTGTGTATGAGAGAAGGGGAAATAAATAATTGGTTTTCTTTCAGTTTTCTCTATATCTGGGCTTGTTTTCTTTGAATACCTATCTTTAAATATGTAGCTCTGATTTAGAAATGCAATCACAAAGCAGTAGGTTTCACATATACACTGTACTTAGAAAAGGGCACAAATTCATCAAATTGTATTTTACTTTAAAAAATAAAAAGCAACATGCCAGTGGATATATTTCTAGTGTATCTACCAAGAATATTTTAAGAAAAAAAACTGGTTAAAATTGTAAGCATATTGAATTTATCTGGTTTTTAGCAAAAATCTATTGAACAGCAACATAAAAGGTATTGTACTGTGTATTCCTGCTTAAAACCGAGAACAACACTGGAGCATCGCTGTTAATTAGCTCCAGTCAACATGAAATGCTCTGCAACATTTCTCACATCAGTGCTTCATCTGGGCTTTAGAATAAACATTTTGCACACTCTACATGAAGAAAATAACTAGAAAATATACAGCTTTTTAATTCAAATTATGGAGTTATTTCAGACAGTATTCCTGCACCAGAGAAGATATTTTTAAAAATTCCATAAAAACAGAGATTAAACCACTGAACAGTGTGGTTTATAATTCTATTTGTGTGTGTTAGTATCTGTTCTTAATTATCAAATCTTATATATTGCTTTTTAAAAGATCTTTTAGCCTTTCTGTATCTATTTTAATTTTTGTGTACTTCAGTTATCTGTTATGCAGGAGAACTGTTTATAAAGGTGTCACACAAAAATCTCCATTTAATGCATTATAAATAATGAAGTACTACATTATAATAATTATTTCCATATTAACTGAATGCACAGCTGAGTCACCTGTATTAAACATCTACACTTTGCTTAATGCCTTTAAATAGCATCTGATCTTTCTTCTTATTGCAACTATTCAAATAATATTCTGGCCCAGAGGAGGGTGCAGAATTTACTTGTATAAGGCCAACGACTTTCCAAGGAGAAGCACCCTATTTAATGCATTATATCTATGTCATTTAATTTTGATTGTGCAATGTATGTATTTAAAAGGCTAAGACCCTTTGCATCATGCATTTCAAAAGGCACTCAATGGCTTCCCATTTTACGTAACAGCCGAGGTGAAATGTCTAAAATGCTTTCTTTCCAAAAAGGTGACTGTAACTTCAGAGTGAAGAATGCCAAAGCATGTCTATGGATTAACATCAGTTAAAACATCAGAATACAGTATTTGCTTTAAAAGGTATTATTTTAAAATCTGGGGTTTAGTATTCACTGTGTACATATTTATAAAGATGTACTGTTGTTGAGATCACAGGCTATGCTTCCAAACTCAGAATCACATTTTTAAACAAGGATACGTACTAGACAATGCAGAAGACAAAAAAACATTTTGTCTAAAAAGCCATACAGAGCAAAACAGCTCTTTTTGTGAACTTTCTGAATCCTAGTGACATGTTTTCCTCCAACATTATTTATTATTTGTTCACTGTTGCTCTTCATGTTGTTACAACAAATAAGTAGTACTAAGACATTTTCTATCCCTCAGTTGTAAATACCAGACCCAACCGAAAAGAGGCCACCTTTATTACAAAAGTGAATGGAGTTTGGCAATGGGATTAATTAGGAAGAGGGAATGCAAGGATTCACACTTAAAAAGGCAACTACCTTGTATCATTAGTTTGATTGCTTTTGGGGAGAAAAAAATAAACAAACAGTAAAAAACAATCCCAAACCCCTTTCAAGAAGAATTGAAAGCATAAGTAAATGCAATTTCAAAGACTGCTCTTAAGCCTCTCTGAAGTCTCACTTGTATTTAATAAAATACTTCAATAAAGCATATGCCTTCAAATTATTTAATGCTTCTATTACAGGAGATATTAAAAACTGAGCAGTAGGAAAATTGTGCCATTCATGTTCACGTTTCAATTAAACATTTGTGAGTGAGACACTATTTGTTTGTTGAGACTGCAATGTTCTTAACACATTGGCAATTTTATGACCAGTGGCTAATGAAAAATCACATTGCTGACTCAATTTTTTTAGTAAATACAGTGTCAATGCCTCAGTGCCAACTTTGAGTATTAAAGTAATCGCAGAACTTGAGTCTCTGAACTCATTGTTTCTTAAAGCAAATACATCTTAGGGAACAGTTGAATGGTTTAGGTAAAAATACTTGAATCCTTTTGGTAGACAAAGTTGTAAAGGGAATTATGTGGAGTTACAGAAAGTTGATACTAGACTTTGGCTCAATTGGAGGATATACTGTAGGAGAAAATTTTAAACAGAAAATTCAATCACTTAATTTGTCATAATTTTCAACTGCAAAATTGTCTTCTAGTATGGAGAGAATCTCATATGGTGTGTACAAGTGAAAAAAAGCCCAACATTTGAAGAATAAAAAAAAAAAATCACAAGCACAGAGCAGTCTATCAAACACTTCTATCTAGAAAATACTGGTAGTTAATTCTGGTCTTCTTCATGCTCCTTGGCTGAGGTTCAAAATTCTTATTTGGACAAAACTCTCACAGCTGTCTTTCTCTAGATTTTTGCCTAAGCAGAAGTGACAAGAATTTGCCATTTTGTACACCAGCCTGGTTTTCTGCACTCTCGTACAAATTTTAAGCCACTGGCTTCAGCTGAATTATTTTTGGTATATATTATTGAATGAGAAAGAGCTGATCCCTTGGATTATACATTTTATTTACACAATGTAAATGTAACACTGTCTTTTCAAGAAATTACAGCTAATGAAGCTTAGGAAATTTATTGATGGACCGGGGAAATCTTTCTGTCCTAATCTTCTCTTTTGTGTGTTACTTATTGTAATAGAATCAATAAAAACAACAGTACTGAGAAAGGAAGTAGAAGAAAGAAAACTACTTGGTGGCTAAGCATGCAGGCACAAAGGCACAGAAAACAGCAGCACAGGGATGACATATTCTTTACAGAGTGCTACTAGTCAAAATGAAATGAATGAGCCATATGAAATCTTGCTTCAACTTTTATATTAGTATAAAGAAAAATGGTTTTTAAAGTGTGCTGCATTCAAACATGAGAAAGATTGAAGCAACATATGTTTCAGAGTTATAAGTAAACAAACAATAAATGAATGAATGAACATTACATGGTAATCAATTTAGAAAATCTATCTAACCACATCTGACCCTGAAACAAGTTTTGGGAAAGAATTCCATAAATATGGTATTCAGCCGTAAGAACTGCAGGACTTGGATCCAACAGCTACACCTGCAATGCTTTAATACAAATGAATATATTTAACTTCTATCTTTCTTAAGTAAAACAACTCTTTTCCATAATAAACGATTTCTTTTTCTGGAAGAAACATCTTTTTTAAGACCATGCCCATTTAACTTCTGAGGTCTTAAAAAGGTTTCTCATGCAAACTCATGAACAAATGCCTAAAAAGGGCAGGGAACCAAAGAGAAAGTGCTGATAAAATACAAAACTAATCTATCATATTTGTAGTTATTAACAAGAAACATAAGGTACAGATAGATGCTCCAAACCCCCTTTACTTGGCCAACCAGTTCAATGGAAATTCCTGCACCAGGAGAGGAGAATTTCGGTCAAATACGGGTTCAGATGCATCTTTAAAAGGAGTACAGAAAGGGAAAAGACTGTAGAGGAATGTTTCCTCTGGGATGAGTTGTTTATTGCAAAAGCAGAAACATAAAAAATTAATCTGAAAGAAACAGAAATTGGCTGGAGTCAAAGAATTTCAGGCACACTGTGTAAACTCAGGTTTGTGCTGTATTTGTTTGGGGAGGGCATGATATATATCTTTCTCTCAGACTTGACTGCAGGTGGAAAACATTCTGAAGGACCTTTTGTTTGATCTCTGGTGGCTGAGTATCCACCTTGGGCTTTCTCCTTACATATGGATCTACTGAGACGTGCTGCTGCTGAATTCAACGGAATTGAGCCCTAACTGTGATTGGGATATGAGGACACATAATTAGCTGTGTTAGAAAACTGACCCTCAGTCTTTCATTAAGATGGAATTTTACCCTGTAAAATTTGAATTAGTAAAGACATTTTAATCAGGAAAATAAAATAACCAAATGATTCTCCTCTGTTGTTATTTTTACACCGCAGAGAGACAATGGTAGGGAAACTCACTTTAGGTGATATCACTTAATTAGGAAAAGCATCCTAATCAGATCCCCCTCCAATTGCAATAACTGTAGGGAGTCAAGTACATTTCTCTATCAAAGTAGGAAGCTGCAGTGAAGTATAGATATTGATAATTTAAACTGTTACACAAGAGCAATAGAAGAGAAGGCACAAACACTAAGAAAGCAACCTCCTATTTTCTATACCCCAGTTTCAGGACTGCTTCCAAAAGATACATGTTACAGCTCTTACGACATTTCTGCACCTCCACTTATTAAAACAATGTCAGGATCAGTACTTTCATATCCAGGACTCGATGGCTAATGAGTATCATGGCACATTGATGCTCTCATTGGTGATTCAGTACGAGTAACTGAGACCACCTTACTCCTTGCATTTTCCTGATATTTCTGTCCACCTTACTTAGTATTGCACATTATATATGGGAAACCTGGAGCCTGTTGTGGCCACAGAGAACCTCTTGCTGGAAGGTTTCTGTGATTAGCAGCCATATTGCCCAGTACTTTTGGAAACACAGTAACCCCACATCCTCTGATTCAATTTAGGCAACTGCAGATTAATGGTACAGTTAAGCCTTCTGTATTTATAAGTATGCTTGCAGTTTCCCTCTTTACATTTATCTCCAATACTATGAGTGCCTAATAATGATAGCATTTTACACCATTCAGGTTTTTGCATAGGAAAAGTGGCTTTGTCTTACTGGGCCTGATACTCTGCCTTCTGCACAACACTAATGCAAAGCTTAGGAACTCCAGAAATCCCCTTCAGTTTCAGAGTAAATCTTAGGGTTTATTTCAGTGAATCAGGTTTTTAGCGAGGCACCTCCTCCCTAACTACAAGTAGCCATGCATAATAAAAGCCATACAGAAGGGAAAGGGAAATAAATACTAAAGTACTACCAATTACATGCAATTAGTTGCATTGCCAACACCAATCATTGAAAAGTTACAAAACAGGCTTTAAGATAACAATTTTTAATATATGTGTAGAATCCTGTTTATGCACTTACTAAATTTGAGTGTTTGGTTTCCCCCAGAGTTTTCCTAAGCAAACAGCTGTTAGCAACTTCAGCACTAATTTGGGAAAAAAAAAAATCAATCCTTATATATTGACTACACAGTGTATAGCAGATTTTAAAAAAAGTTTTTGATAAAGTTCTTCATCAAAGATTCTGAAATTAAACTGTCCTGGCATAAGATGGTATGTTCTCTGCTTAGAGGACAGGAATAAATGTCTAGGTTTTACTATGTTGATGGAAAATATGGAAGTAGGTAACCAGTACATTCTAGCTAAACTCTGTCCAGAATACTCATAAATGATAAGAAAATGGGGGGTGCCATGAATAAAGAGAGACTGTCGCTGATACTCAAGCTCTTCAAAACTAGAGCTGATTATGGAGAATTTTAGAAAGATCTGAAGATCTCACATTTAGTAAGTGGCCACTAAAATGGCTATTAAACGTAATGTTGATGTATGCAAAGCAATAAACCTGAACAAAAACAATCCCCTTATATACAGCTCCACACACACAAAGATAGGCTCTAAATTAACCAGTGGTGCAGGAAGGAGCTTTTGGCAACCTTTTTGTATAGTCCTCTGAAAATATCAGCTCAATGGTCAGTAATGACATACTTGGTACATGACATGTTAGAAATTACTGGGAGAGATAGAGAAGATAACACAAAGTATTTCCATGTCAATGACCAAATTCATACTGCAGCCACACATTCGACTATAGCCCTACAGTGAACTCACCACAAAGGAATATAAGGTTACAATGATTCAGGGAAAAAAAAAAAAAAGAAAAACAGATCAGAATTATCAGTAAGATAATAGTTTCTTACCAAGTCTTAGTTTATCACACTAAGGCTCTTCAGCTTGGAAACCAAGACCTGTAAAGAATGACATGAAGAAGGTGAATAAGGAAGAACAAGAGGGCATCTAGTGAAAGGATGAAGTAGTAGGTTTAAAAGTAACAAAAAGAAATGTTGCATAATCTTTTTGTGAAATTCATTGATGCAGGGTTTTATGGGGCCAGAAGTGCAAGGGGGTTAAAATGCCTTAGAAGAATTTATGGAATTAAACTCTTCATGTGGTTACTAGCCACAACATGACCTCAGTGCAAGTTTCTGCTCAGGAAATCATTAAACCATTGATTTCTTAGATGCCTAAGGGAAAACATGGTAGTATCATGCTGTATTTCCCCTATCTACTAGATCCTGAGAGTTTGCCACTGAACACTGTCAGACACTGCTTCCTGGATCATTTAGATCTGATCCAAAAAGCTGTCCTCTGGTTATGTTCATATGAAAATTTCCTGAAGAAATGAAAACTGGTATTTTCACGTAGCCACATGATTCCAGGAAACAGAAATTTTGAATAAACCTACATAGTAGGAGTTTCCTCATAAAATCACAAGATGTGAAAATGTCCATGTGATGACCTGGAAAATCTGTATATAATGAAAAAATCTAATTAATTTTATTAAACTACTATGCCATTGTTTTATCTTACAAGCTACTGAATTGGCTATTTTTCATCATGGCTTTGACAAGTATCCAACTAATGAGAAACAATCAAAACTAATTTTCAAGTAATGGAATGGCTGAAACCACTTATTTCCAGCCTTTCTGAAGGATTTGAAAGAGAAGAGGAGCTAATAGGACTGCTTTTAAACCACACAGTTTGAAAGACTGCAGGGTCACTCGAAGGTAACTTGCAGACAGACAAAGGATGCTGGGGCAGAACAGATAGGTATACTTCCAAAGCAGAATGGTTCTGTTTAACTGCAACATCAGATGAAAGAAAAAAAAAAAGATATATAGAAGGAAAATTCTACAATTCAGGGAAAAGCTTATGATGGCAGGATAGGAAAGACAAAGATTTCTGCAGAGGTACTCTTATCTGAATGTGGAGGACAAACAAGACTGAGGAGGTAAAGAAACACCTGTAAAAGTTTGTTATTGTTGTCTGTCCAGGTATAGAGTGACTGATTTCAAAACCTTCACAAACTTTGTGTTGTCTTGCTGCTACATATGCCCAGGAAGTGATAAACTGGAGCCTGGAAAGTTGGAGCTTGAGGTATTCACTTTAATGAGAAGCCTGGCAAGCCAAAGCTGCTCTTGCTGGCTTATGGCAGGTGGCCATCAAGAACCCATTTTTGTAAAGGGATTAAAGATGAAAAGCAGATGCCTAGGATACATGTCAGAGAGGTCAAGCAAAGAAGCAGTGCTGCAGGTTACTCAGACTGAGGAAAGCTTAAGAGCAAACTGATCCACAAGGCTAGGACCCAACCACGGAGTGTGTAATGGGATGAGCTTTAGGAGGACTGAGTTAGAATCTGTGAAATAAAGATTTGAATGGGAAAGCAGACAGCTTGGAAGACTGAAATTCAATTGCCAGTTTATATGCAGCCTGACACACTGCAGTGCTGATCTCCTCTAGCCGACAGACAGAAAGAGAAAATCCAAGCCCGTATTGACTGTTCCTGTGGTCACCTTGGGTGTGCATGGCCAAAGGCTAGAGCACCCTTCCTTCTGGCTTCCCCTAGGCATGGAGTGACTGCTGTAGAGCATTCACTCTGCTTACACTCACTGCACATCTGCACTTTCAAGTTAATGCAGGAAAAACTCCCTGTACAAACCCTCTGCTCTACAATGAATTTTACCTTGGGGTAAACAAGTGTGGTTTTATTGCTCTAACATTCAAAGCAATGTTCTGTGACATGTATACTACCCACACATTTTACTTGTAGCACGTACTGAATAACTGATGCTTTGGGGGAAAGATCTACAACTCGATCCAAATCTGCTACTTCGAGTGACAAAAGGCTTTTTTGCCAGCTTTTCTAACCTGAAGCATCTTCTGAACAAGCTGATACTCTAGAATATCTTTGATGCTTCATTTCTAAACAGACCATAACTTCCACATGCTTATCTACCAGAGCATCTTAGTTTGGTCTTCTGTATATTCTAGGTCCACAAGAACATGTAATGTTGTAGCAGTGATGGTCTAAGGGTGCAAGCGAGAGATGACAGAGCTCGGAGAAGCAGAGACCTTCCAAGTACAAAACCGTGAATTGTCTGTATTTTTCTAAATGGTGGGTCTAGTCAAAGATGTTATCTCTGCAAATCTCACTTCACATATCACAGACCTGCACACAGATACTTTAAAAAAGTAATACTGCCTAGATAAGTGCTTTATCACTTATGTATTTTCATGCTTTTTTTCACTGTCAGAAAAAGATGAAGCCACAAATAATATTTTAGGTCTACGCTAATCTCAGTAAATATATTTACTTCATTTTATGAAGTTACTAGAAAGTCTTTATTTGATTTTATCTAATTATCACATAAATGCAGGAACATTAAGTGGGCTGATGTCAGCAATCAGGACTGCTTGTTACACAACATCAGTAACAGGGGCTCAGGTATGAAACAACTGTAATTATAGGTATTTAGCCAAAATGTATGTCAGTTCTAACTGATTAGCTGCGTAATTCTTTATAAGCAATTGAAATACTTTATAAATAAAAATGGCAAACTTAGCAACCAACAATATAGACATAATATAGAAGTTTGATTGATTGTACAATGATACTTAATTCTCTATGTTTTTCTTTACTTTTGCTGATCATTGCAAGCTTCTTCCTTCTTAGAATTCCCTTATTGGATATTTTTGTCCTCTTTTTTTTGCTTTAGTTTGTTTGGTTTGAGATTAACATAATGGCTGAAGAAAGATAAGTCTACATAACATTTAGCATACATCTATTTTGCATGTCCATTAAAACTTGATTCTACCATGGCAGACACAAAAAAGTGTCTCAAAAATATTTCATCATGGTTTCATCAAGCTTGATGGTACAATTAAGCAGTACTTTTCACTGGACTAATCAACACGTGCTTCATTCTGTCAAGTGCTGTGTCACTGGGGCATTTATTCATTCAACACCATGTTGTGGCTATTGCAGCTGACTTAGGTAGCTTGTCAAGGTAAAAATCAACCTTTACCAATATTTAAGTGATTCTTCTTTTTCTTATATCAACTGTTGCTTTAAAATAAGAGATACAAAATTACAGACAAGGTGCAATGAGACTTAGGGCACACCAGAGTGACATAGGTATACTGATGTAGCATCAAATACTGACTTCCATAAAAACCAGACACATATCATCAGCTATGAGGTTGCATTAACTAAGCTAGAGAAAAATGCTTTCCTCTGGAAGGCACATGAAAAACATGTTTTGGTTAATGTCAACTATGTCACATTTTATGAACCCCACTGAATTATTGCATGTCACATAGACTTCCCAACAAGGGTCCTGCAGCACATCTCTGCAAGAACCTATTTTGTATCATACATAAAAACCTCAAACATAAAGTTCAGTTTGCTGCACTTTGGGTTATTTCTGCATGTGCAGCAGAGCAGGTTTTTACTTTCAGGAGCTTTGGCTGCTGAAACACATAACTGCTGTGCACTTGCAATAGTCTACCTAACATTACATTATGAAGAATGAGTTAAACCAGCCGCAGTCTGTGGCCATAGTGAATATCACTAATTTGTACTTAATTTGTAATTAAGCAGAGTATGAAAATCATCATCACACACCGCTCCTCCACATCATCACTTACTGTCATTTGCCCACAGAGAAAGGACAGTCAGCCAGTTTTGTAGGTTTGGTTCTTTATATTTGTTTATAACTTGTTAAAAATATTTAATTCAGGGTTAAGACAGGTAGGGCTATGTGCAGGTGCTGAAAGTTTGCTGTCAGACGCTACTGGCACAGCCAAAATTGAACAACACAGACCATTCATGTGAAAGTATTAAGTTGCCTGACCTGAAGTAAGCTGTCACAAATTTAAGTATGACAAAAAAGCATGACTCACTGCTATGTGCAGTTCCGAAAAGCCCTTACGAGAGGAAAACATGTGACTTTGCGCTTGCTAAAGCAGGGCCACTACAGTTTACAGCTGCTGTCAGCCCTCGAAGCTCTTGTTCTTCACAAACAACAGTGCTTTATGCATGAAGACTGTCTCGAGAGCAAGACAGAGGAGCTCTGATGGAACCATATTCCATTGAAATGTGCTATTTTATCAGTTCACTTCAGAGGAAACACGCTGCTTTATCATTTACAGGACGTCTCTTAAGCACATGAAGTAGCAGGAGCTGGGGTTGCAGGAGGATGGGTAGTGCTGCCCAGACTGCCCAGACATGCACCCAACAGCTCCCTTCCCCCAGCAATCCCCTCCCTCCCCATCATTTAGCTTTAGTTTCCTGCTGTTACTAGTCCTCCTCCCTCATACCATGATCTTAGCACCACTTGTGTTGCCAGGACAGTGCTAAAGACCTGATGCCAGGCTTTGAGGAAAAGGAGAAAGGAAAAGAATATGTGGATTGAGAAAAGCAGAAGAGGCATCAGATGTGTTGCAACTCTGCATCGCCTTCCTTTACAGCAGGCTTTGTTGCTCCTCTTGAGGGCATGTATTTTCACAGGGGCACAGTCTGAGGTACCCATTCACCATCTTTTCAGGAAGCCACAGTGAAAATCTTCTCTCCATCAGTTGTGTTGACACTGGACTTCACCCTTTCATCGCTGGCTGCAAAGGAGGCAGGAACAGACTATTGTGAGCACGGACTGAAGAGCAGGGAGGAGATACACTGCATACCCCAGTAAAAACCTTGCTCCAGGTGTATTAAGGGGAGTTTAATTACATTACACCTGAGTTTTCTCTCTCCCCTGTTTTTAAATTCCATCAAATAGGAAGAGATTCATGGGTCAGAAATACCCTGGTAAACCTTAGAAATGGTCTGGTTAGTAAATCATGTAGGTACAGCAACAATGTGCCTTTCTCACAGGTCAAGGGCAGGTTCCCTGCAGGGCTGGCCCCGAGGATGCTCTCCTGGCACCTCCAGGTACAGAGGAGTAGTACAGGGCTGGATGAAGGGAAATCCGTACGACTGCACACACCCTCCCAGCAGTTCAGTCCAAGAGTGTGTGTCCCAGGGAACACTGAACTAGAATGATATTTAGTCTCCTCCAGCACTCTCTTCTAGCCCTGGACAGTGATTCAAACCCAGTTAAGTAAGTGATAAGGGTATGTTGGGAAGGGGCACCCTTCTGTGCAGGACACTCTGAGTTTGGGGCTCTGTTAATCAGGTTCACCAGCTCAGAGATGGCTGGAACCCCTACACGTCCCTCATCCTCCTCAAGGCTCGGTAATGGTGCCCCAAAGGCAGTCACCCTTGCCGGAGGTAGTAAGTTGGTCACTGCGAGGTGCTGCTCTGCCTGCGACAGGGCCACGGTGGCCTGCAGCTACGTGCCCTGCCCCAAGCAGCAAAATGGCTGCTACGGGATACTGGTCTGGCCGAGGCAGGGCCGTGGCAGCCCAGAGGCCCAGCGGTGAGGGAGTGCCACCCACGCGGGGGAAATGAAATGGAGGCCGTGAGGTGTTGCCCTGGCTCGGCCATCAGAATGGCCCCTGCCGGGCCCCTGCCAGGCCGTGCTAAGGCGACGATGCCGTCGCCGCAGAGGAGCCCGCCCGGGGCAGGCCGGAGGCCCGGCAGCGGCGGCGACGGGAGAGGGCGGTGGTACCGCGGCCGGGGCACCGCACGGGGCTGCTGGGCTCCCCGCGCTCCCGGCTGCGCTCTCCGTTTCTTCGGAGTTAAAAAAAAATAAAACAAAACAAAACAAAACAAAATCTTGGCGGCCAGCGCGGGCAGCGAATGTTACAGGGCCCGGCGTATCGCCGTTTACCGGGACGGTGGGGCCGCGCGGGCGAGGCCCCGAAGCGCCCGGTGAGCGGCGCCGGGCTGCCCGCAGCGGGCGGAGGCGGCAGGGAGTGGGCCCGCCTCGGCTTCCCCGGAGCACTCGAAAGATACTTTAAAGGCGGTGAAGAGACACTTCGCGGAGCTGATCCATTAATGTCGCTTTATTAGCAGCTTGACACGAGAAATACAAAATTTTCGGGGCGATAAGTTTATGTTTGTTTGTTTTCTGCTCACAATGAACCAAAAGAAATTGCCGCTCTCGGGAAGTGCCAGGCGGGCGGGGGGNCTCTCCTGCGCGCCGCCGCCGCTGTATTTCGGGAGGATCTGGCGCCAAAGCCCAGCACTGCACCCCGCGCCAAGCCCGGCACCGCACCCCGCGCCAAGCCCGGCACCGCACCCCGCGCCTCCCGCTCCCAGCCGGGGCCGCGGCCAGGCCGGGGCTCCGTGCCCCCGAGTCGGGCGCACCTGGCGCTGCTCCCGCAGCCGGCCGCCGCCCTCCTCCTCCTCCCGAAACATCCCGCTCTCCGGAGTTGCAGCTCCGTCCCTTTTTTAAGCCGTGTCCTACTTTGTTTGGCAGGTGAACAAGCCTGAAAATGGATATTACAGCTTTTTATGATATAATATCTCTCTAATTGGTGCTTCATAGGGCCGTGTCTGAATTCTTTTCAATTAAGCCCTAAACTACAGTAACTGTTTCTCTCGGTACATGCTGGAAAAGCCATTCACGAGAGAGGCGACTGGTACTGCACAATTTCAAAGTACCTTTAATGTGTCAAAAATGTTTTGTGAAGAAAGCAACACTGTAAATGCAATCACCTACATTGGTGTCCCCATTGTTAAGCGTGAGCCAAAGTATTGCTAATTGTCCTGCGTTTTAGCTGGGTTTTTAGAGCATTATGTAGTAAGTACACCGAAGGGTCAATTTGTGAAGTGAAATACTTAGCATGCAAAGCGTAATACAAGATGCTGTGTAATACTTGACCTCTCAGCATAATAAATGTAGCAGTGAAACGCTGTGCATTCAGGATTCGCTGAATAGAGCCTCCGCAGAGGAACAAAACCAGAAAATGTTCTCTTCATTCCTCTTTTTTTTTTTTTTTTCACTAAGCGAAAATTATTCTTTATAATGGCCATTGCAGCAATTAGCCAGCATTTGGGGAGAATAAATGTGCAGAAATAGCAATTTCTTATTTTAAATGAGATTTTTGTATGGAGCCTGCAAATTACTTGGAGGTATATGAATAATTGTTGCCTTAGTTTTATGCTACAGAATAGGGTGTGGGTGGGTATAAAGATTTCCTATTTGCAGTTAAATGTTTAGACATTTTATTATTTTAATTTCACTCTCAGTCTGTCTCGATTGACCCTGCTTTCCCCACTGATCATTTCATGTATGCCAGGAAGCAAGTACTCAGATGATGGAAGCTTTCCAATTAGAGCTTTATGGTTTGTGTGTGTGTGTGTGTGTGT
>VZRO01001497.1:1790825-1860065 GCA_013397915.1 Daphoenositta chrysoptera | reverse complement strand
GTTGGTTGTTTGGGGTGGGGGGGGGTGTATTTTTTTTTTTTTTTTTTTTTTTTTTTTTGGTTGCTTTTTTGTGAGTGTGACATGCAAGTGCAATCAGGTTTTACTCTGGAAGCTACTATGGTGGTTTGAATTTTGCCTGCTAAATCAAAACATTTTAAGAATGTAGCATATTTGATGGGCACTTCTCATTATCCTCTAGAATGGTAAACCTAATTGGAGCTTTATTTACACATTTTAAAGGTTTTGTGCTCTGAAAAGAGAGATGCAAAATTCTTTCTCTTGGGCCTTCCAGATTCCTGCATTGAGTTTTAAGTGGATTGAAATTTTTGTGCTTCACTTGCTAACGTGGGAGAAGTCTTGTGAATATGAAATTAAAACACTTTCAGAGAAAGCATGGGAAGTTCTGACAGCTAGAACCTATTAGGAACAGTTTGTTTCAGAAGAATTAATAAGCTTCAGCATGCATTTCCCTACAGCCGTGATGGAAGTTTATACCCTGAATATTGGAACTTCCAGTCTAACTCTAAACACTTGACCAAGAGAAAAGCTTGGATAATTAATTTAGATTATATGACTTCTGCTTACTTGATCTAAAACTTTCCTCTGCTGTGTGAGTTCTCTCCCTGCAAACTTACTTCCTCCTAGCCACTAATTCTTCCTTCTCTAAAGTGCACATTAGTGGGATTGCAACTGGAAAGTCTGAATTCTTGGGCAGTGAAATGTCATAGTCTGAAGACAAGCATGGTTCTTTTACCTAGTCCATATAACTGAATGACCTCAGAAAATAAGGATTCTTTCACACAAATTAATAGCAAGTATTTTCCACAACTTTTTTGTTGTAATAGTGTTTCGGGCTTTTTTGAAACTTTTTTTTTTGTAATAAATATAATTTCTTTTGGATGATATGCAACTATGGGTTAAAATTAAATATGCAATCCTTGTATCTCATTTAGGCCTGATCCTGCAGTCAGTATGTGTTTCAAAACTCCTTCCACTTCATTAAGGTGTCTTGTGTCCAAGGATTTTTGGCTGCAGTCCTGAGCTAAATGCAGTTAGTTTGTATTTCTTATATCTTTAGAAGGAATTACTGTTAAATAAATTTGCTGGTGACCATAAGAAACACACCCACATCATATTCTATATAAAAGGGCAATTCTCTTTTTAATAACCTTTCTTTTTTCTTATTCTCTAACATGTCTTTTTAGTGGATCTCTTTGATAGAAGATGAACAACTAGCCCACAAATTGAGTAGAACAAGTGTAGAAATTGCCAATGAGCAAAAACATGGCTTCTAGAATGAATATTTGGTAAATCAAAAGCATTGTTATTAACGCTGTATACAGATTTTTTCCTCTTAACTTACTCAGTGGTATGTTAGAAACCGATTCCATGAGTTTATGCACTGGTAAAAGCATAGGCTCCACATCAATGATGGTAATGATGTATTCCACTGCCATGTCATATTTGCCATGTAATTTTGGCAGCCTGACATGCTCTCTGTCTACCACAATATTTTCTGTGAAAGTTCAGATCATCTTTTTACTTTTGAATGAAGCTTATCTACCACAGAAAACATCCATTCTAATTCAAACTTTGTACTTGTTTGAGTACCAATGTGTTCTCATTTGAGTTGGGGAGTGGTCACTCCTCTAAGTTTGCAGTTCTCACATTGCATTAAAGCTAAAAAAAAATCTTCGGCTAGGTTCTCTGCTGAACCATATTCTCTGAAGCCAGTTACTTTGCATGAACAAACTGTTTGTCTCCCAGAGATATATATTACTCTTCAAATAAAAATTCTGGCTGTCTCAATGAGTGGAATCCATGGGACTAGATTCTAGCTTTCAACCATCTCAGGATATTAGATGAAATCAATAGTTATTTGCTACATGAGCAGTATGTCCTTCAATTTTTTCAAGGTATAGATAATTATATTCACAGTATAAAGTACCTTTTCTTAGCAGAAGATAGAGAAGACACCAGACTCAGTTAATTACTAAAAATTTCCCAGCATGCTTAAAACTTCCACAATTCAAAATGTAAATTCTAAAGATCAAGCAATAATTATTGCACACATTATGCATACACTATGCAGCATACCTGCTATATTTTACTTTTGTCTTTGCTAGTTGCTGGGAGTGTGATGATGACTGGGTATACTACTCTTGGGTAGTCTGTTACATTTAAATGAAAAGGTCAACTCATTTTTCATTACCCAGTCATGACTAGTGTCTTCATAATAATAGTTATAAGCAAAAAAATCTGTATTTTGTGATAGTTCCACACAAAATGTTTCCACATAATATGTTTTCAATATATACTATAAAAGCTCCAGTGTGATGAGGAAATTTGTAATGGATTTTTGTTTCTGCCAACTTTGGAAAAGCACAGTCAGTGGGGCAACAGAGAACACGATGCTTCTTCAGCATCTTTGCTGTCTTGTGCCTCTTAGTCTTTAAAGTGGTAGATAAGGAAAAGTAGTAAAGGACTATTAAAGTCACGTATTTTCAAACCAGTCTGTGTATCTAGGAAAGCTAAGGACTTAGCCAAAGCGAAGCTAAAGCCCTGACAGTCATCAGTAGTATTGTTCAGCCAAAAAAACATAAGTGAAGGAACTACATTTTATTCTACCTCAGTTTGTCCTTCCTTAGCTACCTTTATGACAATATTACTTTCACCTTTCAGTGCTTAATTAATTCTCCTATTTAAATAGTTAAAGAACCCAAACTAATCTTAATAACCAGCAAAAGTCCTTAAATTAGTTAGGTGCTTCCAGATATGATGTCACTAATAATTTATGGATCCAAAAGCAACCAAAAATAAAATTCTTTATCTTTCCTACTTCATATATAACACTGATAATCTTCAGAGATACAGGAATATTGAATTGATGTGGAGGCAGCCAATAGCCTGACATGATATTTAGCAACACATATACAATGAAAATGGTCACCTAATGCATTGTATAGACCTGATTTTCAAAGTAAGCACACATTTCTCACCGCTTGAGAAAAATTTAATTTACTGCCACATATATATACATAGGTGTCTCATTTTAGGCAACTATTCATCTATTTGTATATGCTTACCCATTTCTAGAAAGAGGGAACTAATTCCTCTCTTGAAATCAAGTTATTTGCTGGGAAAAAACTCCAAAAAGCTCATCATCTGTGATAAGATGCATCTATATATCTGGTAAATTAAATTCAGCTTCTTTACAAGGATGGTTAATGATGAATATGGTTAAGCATTGCCTGGCAATATGTATGTTTACAAAATGTCTTAGCAAACAGAAGTAAACAGAAATAGTTTTCCTTATTTTCCTTCTAGTAATTTTTTTACACAGAGAAAAATTATTTACTTCAATGTGCTCTATTCATTAGTGGCTCCTGCTTCTGTAAAACAGAATTATGGCTGGTAGGCAAGATGGTGTTTTTTGGTTTATTAACTTACTGCTAGATGTTAATGAGGAGTTTTAAACTTAGAGAAAAAGGCAGCTTTGTAAATGTTGTCCATAACTGCCTCCCTTCCGTGTTCTTGCAGATTCACCCTCAGGTATAACTTTTCCCCACCAGTAGACATCATGCACATAGTCAATTAAGAGACTGAATCAAATATTCCATTCACAAAAATAACCCATATGCTGTGACCTCCTAACTCTTTCACTTGAGCAGATCCATAGTGTAAAGAAGTGTAATTGATGGTGTACTTAACAGATTCAATACAAATTTGTCAGAGAAAAAAGTGTCTATATAGGTGTTGGAAAATAGCTTACCAGAGCATGAACCTGGCCTTCAGAGGTAACCAAAGGATGTGTATTTTATAAGGCAGGATGGAGAGCTGGGTACATATCAGGATGAAAGAAGTTAAGGAAGATCTACATGGCTTGTCTTGTGGCTTCTACTGATTGCTTTCCTTCCTGCAATTTCTTCTGAACTTTTTTAAACTGTTGTACTGTTAAATTGATTAATTTTGCACAAATTATAGAATACTCTATCAATGTGGGTCATTTTACCTCTTAGTCTTACTTTCTGATATATTAATACCACATGAGATATTTTCTTCAAGATTTCTATTAACTCTAAACATAGGCCAGATAGTTCTGTGAGAAATATGCTTACTTATGCCAGAGATCAAATTTTACTCCAATTTTATGTTGTCAACTCTGTTTGAAAACGGTAGGAAATGTGTCTGTATGGCAGAGAATGGAATTAGCTCCAAGACTGGATATGTCTGGTTAAAGGACAAAAGTCCTTCAGATGTCAATGTTTATAGGAAAAAACAAGACAAGGTATATGTGTGTGTCTATATATATATAAGCAATCACATTAGCTTTAAACTAAGATTGTCAGTAAAATGAAAAAATAAGCAACAACTATAGAGCAGTAGAGGAGCCAATACACGAAATCCAATACATGCAATATATGAAATGGGAAAGAAGTCAAAGGCACTCAAAGATTATGTTATAAAATGGCACAAGATAAACAGAATAGAACTAAAAATTGGGGTAGCTTTATTTGCCATGTCACAATAAGATGTGTGGAAGTTGTCCCTTTCAATTTTCTTGTTTCTTTTTGTGGAGCATCATAAACGTGTTGATCCAGGCTTTTTCTGTGAGTTTGCTGATGAATCCTAAAATTGCAAATCAATGAGATCTGGTTTTTGAATGAGATCTGGCTTTGGGTTGAGATCAAGTGAAACCATTGATTTACCATAATTCAGTATAAACATATAAATAAGGACAGGTTCATCCACTAGAATCTGTGTATTTATGAATCTTGACAAACTATTAAGGACTATTGAGTTTTTCATGAGATCAAATCTGAGCAAGTTTCCTTTGGCTGCAGTATTAACTCTGAATATTTCATATAACTCCAAAACACTATTATGTTTCTCCATAAATAAGGATAGCGAGATAGATAGATAGACAGATAAATAGATAGACAGATAGACAGAAAGATAGATGTGTGTATGCATATGGGCATTTATTCAAGACTTCTATTATTAAAATGTTTTCTTCATGCAATGATAACTCTGAATCTCTGAAGAGGGCTATATGTTACATATCATTCATTATATATAAATAGAAAAAATTCAAAAAAGATAATGGTTATACATATAACACTATGTTTCAATACATCAATTCACATCAATAGACATGAAGAGAAACTGAAGTCTGGGATATTGGTTATGCAATTAAAAAAATTTAAAATAATGAATAATCTGTTAGATTGAAGTGGAACTTTGACCTAGTACAATAGGATTCAAAGCTGTGTTTTACTTTTTTAGCTAGTAAAAACCCTGAACTTTAATATAAGTGCTTTTGCTGTGAAACTGTAAGCATTGCATGGGTTAATTAGATGTAGACTTAATTTTCCTCACATATTTCATTTGGAAAGCAAAAATTAAGGATCAAGAATTAATTAGCTATGTACAAACTATGAAAAATTGTTGAGGCAAGTGCTGTCTTGGTAATTCATTACTATATTTAGACATTGTAATGATTAGATTTTAAAAGAAACAAGCTAATTAGAACATTTTTCCAAAGTCACACAGAGGTCAGAGATGACAGCGACCTTATGTAAAATGGAGACTAAATATCTGCTATTCTGCACATTGTATAGAACTGGTACAGTAAGGCTAAAGCCTTTTCCTGTTCAATGAGTTGGAATTAAACATGCTAATTTGAGATCTCCTTCAAGTATTTTATTTAACTACTTTGGCCTTTAATTCCTTTATGTTGCATCATTTAATGTAATGTTATTTATATATACGAAGCACGTTATACTTATTAACCAATGTGCAAAAATCTAAAGTACAGATTTTATGTAATGGGCTAATTACAGGACTTTAAAGCCACCTACTGAGTTTTGCTAAGCTTAACAACAGGTTCACTGAACTGGATAAATTTATTCAAACTTGTGGAAATGAACCCCATTCTATGTGCAACCGTACTGGGAAAACACACAAATTATACCTCAATACCAGTTTAATGGGTCAAACAGTGAACCTGAATACCAAACTTATCTACAATCTTGCAACAGCAGAGAAGCTATAGGCCCTGGGTGAGAAGAGGAAGTGCTCATTCATAGTTTCTTCCTCAAGTTTGTAAATAACTCACACTTGGTATATGGGATGACCCAGATTTTCAGTGTATGTAGAGTTGGTTTAATTTTTCTTATGGTGGTCTTTGAAGCCGCAATTTTAAAATGCAGTAAGTTTTTCATATGCAATTGTAGAAAACATATAAAAGATATGATCCTTTGCTGTGTCTTCCTGTTACACCTAATATATGTGTGCTTTATTTATTTATTTGTATATGCTTTTAAAACTGAGTTTGCTTCAGTCAGTCATTTCATATGCATCCATTAGGTCTGAATTTCATCTAAATTGTGTGTTTATAAATAGAGTCAAATATAACCAAAGGTCATCAACTGGGTCTTTGTCAAAATGGAATGATATCAGAGTCACACACAAAAAAAATCTGTTATTACTATAGTCTAAGATAGCATTAAACTTTTGGCTTCACTATCTGAAGAGTCTAGAAGATGCTTAGGTTTCCTACTTATTGTTTAAAGTTTCAAAGACATTCATGAGACTTTTACTTTCCTTGGATATCCAAACTTACTTGATTGTTTTCCATCAAGTTAGTCTGGATTTACTTCAGTGGAATTCAGCAAACAAGTATTTTTAGTATTCCCCTAGTATTCCTCTTTTCCCCCATCTTTGAACAGTATTGAAATAAAAGCAAAATGAAAAGGCCAGCTTTCTTATTCTAGCTATAACCTGTCCTTCAAAATGGCAAAGTAGTTTGCTATTTTAAACACCACTATAGTCTCAGGTTCATATGGGATTTTTTCATTTGCATTGTTCTTCAAAGTATCACACAGATTATCTAATAAAAATCTTTCCTCAGAAATTGAGTATTCTGTTGCTGATATTTTATGTATCTATATTCTGTTTTGGATAACTATGCATAATCTATTCAGTAGCTGACATTTGGGTCTTGATAGATACATTCAAGCATGTACTTTCAGGAATAATAATGTCAGTGCACTGTGTTCTACAATGTGTGCAATGAAAATGTGCCTCATAAAGCCCATAATTGTTGCTTAAGTTACAAAGATGATTTTTTTCCCAGTAAATGAGGAACAAGCCACATAATCTTGCTAACACTATATGCCCAGGAAAGAAGAGTTTAAATAAGAAATGCATAAATTTAGCAGACTGCTGTAACAAATGAAATGGTGTAGCATTGAAAACATTTGAGGCAATTAATCAATGCTGTGTTTGCACATATCATTAAATATATTATACTAAGTTTAGATTTGATTTCTATGCTTCTTTTATAAAGAGTTAAAAGAAAATACATTTGAATTCATGCTGATACTGAAAACATGCTCCTAGCTCCTAGTTTCTTGGATTTCGAATCATTTCCATTAACAAACAGCTATTTGCCCTCTAATAAAATATGTCATTATGCGTCATTCACATCACACAAAAGAATCACTGAAAAATCGCCCCAATGATGGCCAATAATTACACATTTTGCTCCTGCACGAGCAATGAAGAAATCTGTTCATTGGAGAAAGCAGGTGCTGGGGCATCATGCTAATAGTCAATGTGTGCCACAGTAATTAGCCATTGCAATTGCTAAAATTAACAATTAGCTAACATGCAATTCTCTTTTTGCAGGCTGCAGTTTACTTTGTATAATCCTTGTATGTTCTTAGTAATTATTCTGACAGCTTATTATTTTTATTTTTTCTGGTTTGAACACAGCTTTAACATTTGAATCAGTCTACCCAAATGTTCAACAGGCAGTATGAAACAACTGCTTCACTAGGCAATTTCTAAGGAACAAATTTGTTTTTATTCTCAACTTTTTATTGTTCAAGAAATACACAAGTCTTTGGTAGAGTAAGAACTTCTCATCTTATTTGAGAGCTTGGGACCACAGTGAAGGTCTTAAGTCTTTTTTACACTGGCAGAACATAGAGGATCATCCCAACTTCTCAGAAAAATTTGTGAATTATTCTCTGCAGCTTGGTTTCCAACCATTGCTTCATCACCAACCATGACATTGCTTCATGGTCGTCTGTGAAGCTGTTGGAGGCAGTCCATGGAAACTTGGCAGGTCACAAAGTTCTAATTCTCTTAGTTACTACTGTCAGCTAAACAACACAAAAAGAATAATAGGATTTACCAACCTCACAATGATTTTCATGGGAAAATGTGGTTGTGTTATCCCTGGAGGTCTTTGACTTACAAATGTCTTCCCAATTCTTCTAGGAATTCTTCAGAATCATCACTAGCATGTGTTTCATTTTGTAGAAATAAAAAGAAACCCCACACCAAAACACACAACCCAGCCTTACTGTGATAGTAAGGACTACCATGCACAAACTAATGGTATGTCCTCATCTTGAATACTGTATGTTGGTCTTGCAAGCCATCTCAAAAGAGAGTAACAATAGATATGGAAAATAAATTCAAGAAGGATGAGGTATGGTGTGGAATGGTATTTGAACTGGGAAAACTAAACAGATTGAGCAGGATGGAAAGGCAGTATGGAAAATATTCCTGACTGGGATATAGTAGTGGCTTATAGTTTTTCAGGTGGCGTGGAGAAAGTGTGTGAAGAAAACTAATTTCGTCTTCTTAAAAAATAATTGAGGCACCCAACGAAATTGAGGGGCAGTAAATAAAATCACCCAGTTTAAAAGGCTAAAGCAATAACATTTTCTTATGATGCATAATTAAGTTGTGGAACTCCTTGCTACAGGAAGGCATTGGGGCAAATGGCTGAAAGAAAAAATGTCTGAACTCATAGTAGGTAGGTCCCAAGCAGTACCCATGATTTACTCAAAAGTCTCTGAAACTGTCAGGTTAGGCAACTGTATTGCAGGGAAAGCTCCATCCACACATACATGGATTTTCCTTGAACATCTTACTCCTCATTCTAAACCATTGTTACAGAAATGCTTCCAGAGCTAGAGTAAACTTTGGGCTGACCTCCTCTAGTCATCTTTTGTTTCACAAATTGTATGAAAATCTCAGTCATGTGCTACAACAGAGATGCTGAAGAGCTGGATTTTTTCCCCACATATTCAGGTCAAAATTCAGCTCACATATAAATATGTGCAACTCAGTTGAAATCAATGAAAGTTGAAGTATTTGCATAGACAGATCATACTCTGTTTTGCTTTGTGATTTTTTTAGTATTAGTAGTAGACAGGTGGAGATAACTGGACCCACTAAAAACACTGACAGCTTGCTAACCAGAAGGGATATATTCTTCTCCAGAACCTGCGAAATTCCAGGGACTCCAGTGGAATTCTTCCCAATTTTATAGGTGTGAGAGGATAATAAGGCTTGGGGAATTTATGTAATCTTCTGTAATCAGTGTGGCATCTGCATCTGGCACCAAACCAAGAGCAGCTTTTTAAACAGTTCTTTAAAGCTCTTCCATGTTTTAAAAATATTTTAAAATGTGATTTGCTCCTGTGCATGCTAACCAGCAAAGCCATGTTAGACAGCAGTAATATATCTCAGTAAATGTAGTTTTTTGCTTTAGTTTTTAGTGAAAAAAATCTCAACACAGATGGAGTCAGAAAGCAGCAACGAAAACATTCTCTGAGATCAGTGTGATTTTCCCAAAGAAGACAGTGAGGTAGGAAAGAAAAATGAAACAATGGAGTTCAAGCTTTTAGTTAAGGCAATAAAGGCAGAAAGATCAGTTACAAGAGTCAGGATCTCAGTCAGGCATGTTTCAGCTCTACCCAGCACACTAGGCTCAGTAGTTCTGTGACTTCCATGCAATATTACAATCAGTGTTAGAAAACAACTAATGAAAATGAGAACGGAAAATGCATACCATTTCTGAGGAGCTATCTGTTATTGAAGGTAATATTCTTGATGATCATAACCTCTGTGGACTTCAATGAAAATATTTTCATATATTTCAGAGGAGAAACAAAACTCTAGAGTCTCAGAAAGAATTAGCCACTCATGGGTGGTTTAAGTATCTACATCAAAGAGGGCAATCCTCCAAGTTTGTATCTTAAAGCCACAGGCACTCCATGCCTGAAAAGACTTAAATTTTAACTGGAAAAAAGTCTGTGCATATGTAGATCACTGTTTATATCATGCTGAGAATCTTTCTGCTGTCAGTGATAAGCAGTAGTAGTAATCTGAGCTTCACAGTGGCCCTTGAGGTAGGTATATCCTGCCTGCAACCTCTGTGGTGGAAAGGGCAGCAGGGGCACACAGGAGAGTGTGATTTTAACTCTGTTAGTCAGGGTTGATGAAAGTTCACAAACGTACATTTCAGTTTCACCCACAAAAGAATTTATTAACATACTGAGTGATGTGTTGGGTAGCTGAGGAATTGATACACACTACTTTTTGCTGCTTCTGATACCAAAGTAGAAGACTGTCTCACAACTGATTTTCTCTCTGGTACAATTTTTCTGAGTCTAGTTCAGCAGGAGATGTGTGTCAGAGACAACAGGTTTCCAATAGATTCTGGCCCTTGAATTTGGTTCCCATAGGTAAAAGTTCATTGTTTGTACATTTTCACAGGTGCTTCTGAAGATTAGGAAACTTAAATAACTACAAAAGATAAGATTTTTAGTTCTTCGGTGAATTGTACCTGTTGGATAAACTACAAAAATACTGTAGTGGAGAGGGGACTTAGGACTTCTTCAGCCTGTGCAATTATTCTAAGTGCTAGGCTCAATTGTCATGCATCTCACCTTCCTTCTCTCTGTCCTAGCAATTCTTTTCTAAAAAGTGGAAATCTTTCCACAGGGACATTGGCACTACTTCTTTTGTTGGACTCGATGCCTTCCCTGGCTGCATGGAAATCTGAGCATATGCAGCTGCCTTTTGTACGGAGGCCTTCATGTGATCAGAAGAGAGGTGTGGCCCTTGGCAGGTTCTTTACTGGATGATAAGAGGCCAGAATCCCAGACCACCCTGCAGCATATACAACTTTGTGGACCTAAAGCATAAAACTTGGTTATTTGAACCCAAGAGAATAAGATTTAGAAGAAAATTTAGGAAACAATTTTCTCTGTAAGTCCGCCAAGAAAGCAGAAAAGGAGATTTCACTGGAACACACTACCTACATAATCACTTTACTGACAACAGCATGTTGGGTCTTGAATTCATTAGTGAAGTATCTGTTAGTTGTGATGCATCCCATGGAGTTTGTTCCACAGCAAGCCCTGCAACTAAAGGAGAAAATTAGAATCACTCCTGATCATTGTTTCATTGTCATCTTTCACATAATTTTGTTGAGAATTAAATGCCGTATCTCAGTCTTGGTGGAGAGGAAATGAAAAGCTTAAGCTTGCATAGCAATAATACACACACATAGCAAGGATTAGCTCTTAGAAGATTTCTCTGCATTGGAGAAATTTCATCATTTTAACACAGCAATCTACCTTTATGTGTATACTTTATTGATATAGATCAGATCAGATCATCCCCAGCATTAAAGCCATCTCAAGTTTCTTCAATAGCACACAGAGGTCCAGGTGATGAGCTCTAACATGCTATTAGGAAGGTTCAAGTCATATCATATTAGAATACTTGTTTCCATACTACTCGCATTTAGTGCAATTTGAAAGAATGGTTGTAATTGGAGTATGATCAGACTCTAATCTTCTCAGTAGCTACTGATATCTTTTCCTGTGACCATTAAAAATGTTCCTTTTGAGTTTGTTTTATTTTGTTGTTTTTTTCTTGAATCAAAGGTTGGGGAAACTGAGAAGCATGTTAATGTCTCAACTCTCTTGAATTATCTTTGCAAGATCCTCAAATCCCTAGCCTCAAGCCTGGGGTCCCACCATAACTGGTGAATGATTGCACCATCTGGCTCACATCCCAGACTTCCCCCACCGCATGAAAAGGTAATTAGAATGTTATGGTTTCTCTTACTTTACAATTACATTAGGTCACCCATGTGGTATAAACTGTGCTTAATAACCGATTAAATATATACTGAATTCTGACTTGAGCATCCTGATCTCTTAAGATTATTGAATATAGAAGGAAATAGATTATGATCTGCTAAGTTATAAAAACTATTTTGGTATACATCTGGTATTTGGTATATACATTCAGTACACAATGGTTCATCATTTTTGAACAGGGCAACAAAAATTAATTCCATACAGCACCCCAAAACAGCAGTGACAATTTCTGTACCTGATATATATCAAATGGTTGTCAAATATGATACCAAAATGTTTTTGTGGCTGCTGTTTTGTTTCCATTATGGAGATGATTTCTTATGTTTCTGTCTGTAAGACCAAGGACTTCATTAAATTCAGTCTAACAGGAAAGTGTGGAGCTGATTTAGTTAAGACATTTGGGATGACCCAAAATTCATGATGAATTAAAGATAAGTCACAGCTGTTCTATATCCCACTGCAAAGACTTTGAAATCAGCAGTTTCTAGATCATGAAAGATCATGAGCTACTGAGTACAAAATTGATCTTTGGACTAAACTGAACATGACCAATGTTGTATCATAGTCCCTTTTAGGAAAAAAAAAAAAAAATCATCATATTCAGGCAATTTACTGATAATTACCGATAGTCATCTTTATAATAAGTCACCAAAAAATACCAGTCCAACATTAGAAATTTCAAACCCTGGCACATGGGATAAAGCATAGATTTTTGAGATGGCTCATTTGGTGCCACTGGTACGATGTAAAGCTTTAGAACACTTGGACCACAGCATAGTGGCTCACCCGGCAATGAAACTTTGGTTTCTTGTTGAAATAAAGTATAGCTTCTCAAGAAATGAATCAAGAAAGCTGATGGACTCATAGGGGAAAGCTTCTGAAAATCAATAAGAGGTTTACTGTTGACTTCAACAGGCTTTGGATCAGGCTTAGGTCAAGATCTTCAGTTAGATGAATGATACATGGTTGATCCCTCTGAGAAAGACACGTAGCAAGGACAAAAAATCATGATTCCCTAGACCCTGCAAGTAGACTAAATGCCTATGTTTAATTTAATTTGTACTGGGTCTCAATACAGGGGCACAAAATACAATGCTAAATAATCTCCAGAACCAAGACCAATTATAGAACAATGAAGCCTATTTCATTTTACCATCATACCTGTTAAAGATATGCTAAGGGTAACATTTTTTAGCTAAGAATGTTAAGAAATCTGAAATTAATTATACTTTAAAAACATCAACTATGTTACAGAAAGTTGTCCTTTGAAAGGAACAACACTGTTAATTAAATGGACTCACTTCATTGCAAGCCAAGGTAGATGTAAAATGTAAAATGGCTTGCTCTCCAGAATATATATGGTATGGAGTAAATCTCTTGCAGCAAAAGGACAAATATATTGTAAGCTTCCATATTTAAAATGCTGCTGTACATAAACCAAGGCATATATATACTATTTTTCCTTATACAGAGACATCTAATCAAACCAGCAAATCTACTGCCAACCACTTCATACTGTTTTGTGCTTTGATAGTAAAGGAAAGCCAAGTTTTTAGCCTGGGTCTAGCCTGACTCAGGCCGTAACTTGTGAGTCCTGCTATTCTAACCCTTTCTCTTGATCTGCTTTTCAGCATGTCTTAGAGTACACAGCTCAAAGCAGCAGGGGAGTTTCTTAGCAAAGGGCCACCCACTTGCATATTATTCCTTCCTTGCCTGTGACATGACACAAGAACAAAGTAGACATTAACCGCTACATTAAACCCAGAAGGAAAGTAATCAGTAACCTGTTATTCCCTTAATAAAGGGAAACACATGCAGTGTGAAATCCAGAAGACTAATCAATAGCCCCAGACAATGCAATGTGCCAAACAAATTGCAAATCAATTAGAATCCTTGTTTTCTTTGAAATGGTTCACTATACCTAAAGCAATTACTCGTTCATTAGACCTAATTTAACAGCATGACTGCCCTAGCAACAACTGGCAGCGTCTGGCTATCAAATGGAAGAATGGCAGCTTATTTCTGTCTGTCTGTGAGTCTAATGCCAATCAAAAAAAAATTGAATTCCTTTATATAAGAAAACTTCTCATTAATGGGTAAAATATTTTCTGTGAAGGAAGAATCAAGTATCCTATTTGATTTGGTTGAATTTGGTATTATTAACTAAGTAAGGGAATAGATGTAGGTTCTGTATGAAGAAATTCTGGAATTCTTAAATTTCACTAAGTTCCAATGCTAAGATATGCTAAAAGATGGGGAAGTTTTATATCTCCTTCAATAAATCCTTTGGGATTTGGAAAAAAAGTAAGTCCTAGGTATGTTTGCATCAGTGGTATGTTTACTACAATTGCAATGGCACAATAAGATTAGCATGGTCCAGCACAGGATGATACAGATTTGCCAAATGGTTCATAATCCCTTTGATGGGCTCAGAGGGAATTCAGCATTTGAGACAAACCCTCCCTATTGTCTTCCCTTGGCACTGGACCAGACCCCTAATGCCCTAACTACAGGTTTAAAGTGACGTATTGATATTTTGTTTCCTGCTCTATTCAGTGTTATATGGTAATAGCACAGACGTATGGGCCTTAAGAGATTTTTTAAAAGCCTTTAAGTTTTTAATATGTGTTCCTTTCCCTCCCCACAAATCTGAAACTCATGAAACCAAGTTTTTCCTCTTCCTCTGTGGTGGTGCACAAAAATCTTGAGATGAAAGGGATGTACTCAAAATGGGGTCAGTTGGCAGGAAACCCCCTCCAGGAGAGGGAACTAGATGCCTTGCACACTTGTAGAATAGATATTTCGAACCCTTACAGTGAATAAAGGCAAATGGGAATGTTACATACCTTTAGCAGTTGGTACCAGGGGTGTTTTCAGGACCTAAAGAAAGGTCCAGAGCCAGTTGGGACTTCCTCTTTTTTACTGTTACTGGGGCAAGGTACTGCGCTGTCAAGTACTCTTAGGGTTAAGACCATGCACTAACAACATGTTTGGGATTAAACCACCTACAGTTTTAGCCTGTAAATTTTAACCACTGTGGAAAAAAAAAAAAGCTTGCCAAGAAGGTTATTTTTAATGGTCACGATTTGAAACCTTTATATTGTTTATTGACCTTTAAGGATGTGACATTCTTCTATAAAAATCCTTGTAAACTCTTCAGTGTATATATATGTGCATATATAAAAATATACATAGCCTAAATATATATAGCCTATACATATATAGCCTAAATAAATATGTATATATTTATAGCCTCAGTTGGAGTATATTTTTGTATTAATTGAAGTAATTTCTAATTTCCCGCAGATAAAAAAACCCTTCAAAATTATTTTAGAAAGCCTTTAAACATTTTGAGTCTATATTTAGTGTCAAGTTGATTTAATTACTTTTAGAACAGCTGCTGTTACAGGGAGCTGGAGCTGTTAAAACTGACCGTAAGTATTTATCTAAAGATATTCAACTTCAGTGTGCAGTCTTGTAGGCCTGCTAGGCTTTATCCTTCTGGGTCTTGCCATTCTTTCTGGTAGTGTAATACTCTCCCCCAGTGCAAGAGAGTATTAGTGAGAGGATATTTTAATTTTGAGAGGATAATGTTTTTCTGGAAGTTTGTCTCTTATTTTTGGGGCAATCAAAGGCTGCTCAGGAGGAAATGTAAGAGGTAAGTGCAATAATCATAGAAATATAATAAATAATCACAGTTCCATATTTTACCATATATACTTCGCATCTGCATGTATATGCATATTTGGTGTTTTGCTGTAAATTCAGAGATGACTCACTGTTCCTAACATCTTACACAGACCCAAAGTAGTTGAGCTTTGTCTACTGGAGCTTAATCTGGTATTACAGACCCAAGCAACTCTTAGGGCTGCAACTTGGCTAGCAAGTGCAGATATTGAGGTCCTATCTGAAAGACTTGGGACCACTGCATCCAAGTATTCCTCAATCTCCTGGGATTTCTGAAGGCCAATCTTATCCTTGGAGCACAGACTAGAGAGTTATGAAAGGCATCTTGAATTTAAGGAATATGAAATTAACCACCAATTACCTATTAATTTATGTCCTTAATACTTTCAATAAAAGTAGGACAGTTGTTCATGCCCTCACTTTGATGCAAACCTTGAGAATATGTTCACATACTTTTTTTTTTTTTTAGTAAACAAAAGTAGCCACTAAGCAATGGACCTATTATTCATATTCTTGTATCTCCTTAGAGCCTATGTGACATAAGACAATGTACCAGCACTCTAGTGTGCAGGTATGGCAGCCTGAAACAGGTCTTAAACTGTTTCTTCTTGTTTTGCCAGCATTTGGAACACAATAGAATATGAAATTAGCCAAAGGACAACTTGGCTAGTAACACTTGTAGCTGAGATACAATCATTATGTAGCTGTTGCAAAATGACCTCTTACTACACAGTAAATTGTGCCATTTCATTTTGTGGGACCCCTCACAAGTTAACTCCATATTTTTTGTGTTTATCAGATTTGAGTCACTAGATTTGAGCACTGCTCTGATTTGGAGTTAAAGTCCTCTGTACGTAGCTCTGTCACTTTCTCAGTTTGGCACAGATTTTGAGATAAGGCCTGAGAATATCTGCCAACTGTCTTCATGCCATGGCATCAGGGTGAGGGACTTGCTTGTTGGCAGGTCTAGTCCTGAGTTCCTTTGCCTTTCCTGAGTTCCATGACTTGGGTGGTGGGAAAATCCAGAAAAATGAAGTGTAGACCAGGGAAACTCACTGTGTATTTGATCTTGTGAGGATGCTTCTGTGTGCAGTGCCCTGACACCTAGTGGATTACATTTAGACCTTTCAAAAACCTCTGAGCAGATGACACTTTGGAGCTTCTGTATGTCATATAAAAGCACAGAAGCATATATTGGTAAAGGTGATGAACATACTGTAAGTGGAAAGCGCCCACAAACAAACATTTAGGGTAATTATTGCTGTTACTTCTTATTCTTTTAATAACACGTTATACCAATTTTACAAACTTGAGTAGGAACCAGTTCTTTTTGCTCTGCTATTACAAGTGCATTATTAAGAGCTGTGAAAGACAAGTTGAAATGACTGCAGTATATTTAGGGTTGCCTCATGCTCTCTGGGCTATACATAGAGCTACTCCACTTCCCATGCCAGAGGTAACCATCCTTTATCAGATGTTTCAGAACTTAATATGTATTTGTGCCTCAGACCATCTTATCTTATTTTATCTTATCTTAGCTTCAAACTCCACATTAGTTCTAAAGACAAGATTCATTCCACCACAACTTAGCTGCCTAAAAGGGGCACAACCGACCTGCCAGTCATTTAGGGTCCTTTTGCAGCTACAGAAGACAGTCAAGGAATTCCAGAGACTGTAAGATAATTGACATTAGATTAGTAGCAGATAATACTCATGATATCCACAAATTATCCATACATTTATGATATATAATGTCTAGTTTGACTTAAACATTTGATATTAGACTACAGCTGTCCTGGAAAAGTAATACATCACTGCTTGTATTTAAAACTTNTTTTTTTTTTTTTTTTTTGTTAAAGGTGTGGCTGGGGAAGGATATAACTGGAATATCTTTTTATCTTTCAAAATAAACATTTTCTCTAGAGGACTTAAGAGTAACTGAGGACATTATTTTCAAATAACAAAGCATTTGTCATCTTTGTCTGACTTTACTTGTATAGTTTAAGACAATTCCTCAGTAGTCACAGCTAAGTATCACTTTTCTCATTCATGGTTGGCAATGCATACATAGGTGGCAATTGGATTTCTTTGTTGTCTGTTTGTTACAAGGGTAATAGGACTAGAAGGGATCTCAAGATGTCCTCACACTGATCTTCCAGCCCCAAGGCAGAATCCACTCTATCTTGAAGTTGATTAGGGAAGGAAATGTAATCTGTGTTTTGTGTTCTGGTAATTAAGCATTTTACAAAGATGTGGCTGTGGCTAATCTGAAGAATGACTATGCATATACATATGTATGCCGTGATGAGGCATCTCTCAATGCAAGAAAGAGCTGGTCCTAATAGAGCTGCACATGTTCCAGCCAATGCATACCTAACAGTTATATTGATAATGTATGAGAAAAAGGGGATGGGATTCATCCTCTCATAGTGGCACTGGTTCAATAGTGAAAAAAACTTACTTCAGTGTCTCAATGGACAGATGTAAAGAAGAATCCAGAGAGACAGAATAAAGAGCATTCAGAAAGAGACTTTACTCTTTAACACTTTTCATATAATTCCACTCTTTATAAAAGGCTGTTTTCAGGCTATTGAAAGGGCTTCTTCCAGGCTATTGACAGGGTGATGACAATCATCCAAATTGTCCTGTTGAATTAATTCCCTACACTGAAACTATTTATTATTTCCTAGTATGTAATTGGGAATTGAATAGCAGAAAAGTTCGTATTTTTTCAAAGCTTTTAGGGCATGATTCCCCATCTCTGTTGGAATCTTTATTATACTTGGTATCATAGTGAGGCCACTTTGTCATCTTTGACAGGTCATAGAGATCAGGGGGATGTCCATGATAACTGGAGAAGGGCAAATGCTGAATCCATCTTCAAAACAGACAGAAGGGGCAATCTGGGAAAGTACAGGCCTCGTTTTGGTCACCAGGACAATTACAGAATGAGTCCTCCTTGAATGAATATATGGATGTAGGAAGATGGTGGTTATTGGAAAGTCAGCAGTTAAAATCATGCTTTTCCAAATTGCTTTTGATGATGAAATGACTGGATCTGTTGATGAGGGGAGTGCAGTGGATGTCATTTACCTTGTCTTTATCAGGACCTTGGGCAATCCTTCCAACATTCCCTGTATCTGAGGTGGAATATTAGGGTCTAGACTGTTGAACAAATGGCTGAGCAAATACCAGTTTGGGTGACCAGGAGTAGCAGGTAGTGATTAGTGAGTCATGCTCTCTCTGGAGCCTGGTTACAAATGGAGTGCAACAGGGATCTCTCATGGGACCGGTCCTGTTAACCACTTCTGTCAATGATCTGAAGCAGATGGCAGAGTGCTCTCTCATTAGGTGTGAGGTGGCACCAAGCCAGCAGGACCACTTGATGAACTTGAGGGCAGGGCTGCCACCTGAAGGGACCCAGGATGGGCTGGAAGAAGCCAATGGGAATGTTACAAAATTCAACATGGACAAATGTAAAGTCCTGCCCCAGGAAGAAAGAGTCCCTTGAAGCAGTCCCTCTGCTCTCCAGGCGAGCTGGTGGTCTTATGGGCACTGAGCTGAACATGAGCCCTCAATGTGTGACCCTGTGCAAGAGCATCCAGGGCAATAGTCACAGGAGCACAACCAGGAGTGTGATTATTCCCCACTACTCAGCCCCCAGAGGCCACATCTGGACACTTTGTCCAGTTAAGGGAGCACCAGTAACAAGAAAGGTGATGATCAGCTGGAGGGAGTTCAGCAAAGTGCCACAGAAATGGTCAGGGGTTGGAGCATTTGCCCTGTAAGGAGAGGCTGTGGCACTGGGGCTTGTTCAACCTGGAAAGGAGACAGCTTCGGAGGGATCTGATAGCAGGCCCCCACATCTGCAGGGAGGGCATTGTTTCTGTGGACTGACCTACCAGTCTCACATCAATGGCCTCTGGTATCAGCTTTGAGAAGAACAGCTGTCAGACACGATGATGGCACTGGGGGGGTCTTTCAGCTCTGTAGAGAGAAGGTGGAATTTGGATAGTGCTGCCACACAACCAAAATAACATCCTGTAGGAAAAGCAATCAGTTAAACAGATCTGATTGAAAACAAAAAAAAAGGCAGGAAAGGATGAAGAGAAGGCATTGATGAGTGATTAGAGTAAAACAGCATTTTAGAATTAAAAATGTGTATTTTGAATTAACAACCAATGAAGAAAATTTTGAACTAGTACACAGGGAAACAATACTGCCACAAACATTAAGGTAAATTAGCTCATAACAAATCCAAAGTGGTCACCAATTCAGAATATCAAACCCTCACTTTGAAAGACTTCATATGTATCCCGAAGTGTTCAGTTTTATTTGTTTTGAATTTCCTCCAGTTCACTGCAATCAATAGAAATGAAGGGTACTTAGTAATTCACAGAAGGTCTCCAACAATTTGAAGGATTTACACTACCAAAAACTTTCTGAGAGATTTTGGGCATCTGGGCAAAGATTCTTATTTGAACATCTCACAAAGGTGTGGTCTCTTGCCCAGGGCAGGAGTAATTTGAGAGCTCTGGAAATTGATAATCCATATTCCAAAAATACAGGATATGACCATCCACCATAAAAAATACTGCACTATAAAAAAGCGTAAAATATTTTCCTGAGACAAAAGCAAGATCATATTTTGTTCTGTTTTCAAAGTATCTGAGCCCTAAATACATACATGTCACTTTCATCATTATCACAATAAAATTTATAACACTATAAGGCAATTGACTCCAGATTCCTGAATAAGAAGCGAACAGTACTTTCAAACTAATTAAAACAATTCAAGCTAATGCAGATTACATCTGAGAACCATAGATAAAAAAATCTACTTCCATAAATAAAAATCACTTTAGAATAGCCATTGCTTGCATTTTATATGTTTACTAGTAAAGAATTTTACTGTTTTCACAAAAATGTGCACATCCACATAGAGGTGTATGAAAAAATGATCTGTGATAAGGAATCTCCATGCAGTTGAAAAGATTACAAGAACTTTCTGTTCCTAAGATTGCACATTTCCATATACTTTTTCAGAATCTATGCATATTTGTACTAACAAATTATTCATGTTTTTACAAAATCATATTTTTAAAATATATGTTCAAGCTTTTGAATGCACCTAACATTTTTGCAAAATGGTGCATAGAGAAATTAAGGCAAGAAACTTCTTCACCACTATTTTTAAAAACATTGTTCTATCATTGGTTATTATGAGAAAGTTTATTATGAATTTTTAAACTTGGTTTTGTGAATTTTCCTGTACCAGTAACATTACATAAAAACTCTAAAATTACTGTGAAAAATTCAGGGTGATTTAAGACAGCTGTGTTGTAGCAGACCCTGACTTTTGAGGATCAGTCTATGCATTAAAAGGGAGGAAAAGTTCAGACTAAGCATTATAGTGAAAACTAGGAAGTAGGGAGGTTGCAACATTTCAATGAAGACGGAAGCAATGAGGTTTTATATATGTGAATCCTATTTGTTTCTCTCTTAAGGGAATTATTCAAATTGTCCCCCAGCTTTCCAACAGAAAGAAACAAAATAAACTATTATCATAGCAAACTTAAAGAAGTGCTCTCTCATTCTAATTTTTCACATACTGCCACGGCCAGTCAGTCAATATTTATGATGGATAGCATTTATGGCACCTATCACAATGCTTTAAATGGCTTTTTCTAGCAAGAGACTCATCAAAAATGATTAGGGAGATTTTCTACATGGGATGTATTTCTCTTTATTACAGCCCATGCTTCAGAGACCTGATTACTGGTAAAGCACAGATAAAAGCTATAACAGAATGGTGGTCAAACAAGTGGAGCCTATAAAGTATGCACTCCTCTTTTGTTTGCTGCTATACAAAAAGTGAATAGACAAGCCCTTTTGCAAACTTGCGGAGGACCAACTTTTTCCCTACCCCCCACTCCTGGGAATAAGCCATTTTAATTATTGAAGTTTTTTTGTTTAATCTTCCACCAACAAGTAATATGAATATTTTATACAACACTGATGAATGCTTAACTAATACAGTTCTTCATACAAATGCAAACTTCCTTTTTACTGGCCTCTGGTGACTATGCATCTAGTGCCAGAGTGGCATCATTCAGCTCCAGTTGCTATAGCATTTTCAAGAACCTCTCTGTTCTTGTCATAAATTATCTTTAAGTGAAAAAAGCTCCAAGGAGGTCTGCAGCAAACTGTATCATATAATGGATTTCTAAGCTGTGGTAGAAAACACTCATCTTACTTATATTCTTCTACCATCGATTGTTTAGTGACCCTTCTTTGGGATACAGATGAGCATAACCCTGAAAAATGTTTGTGTTGTCTTTCTCTTGTTGGCAGCCTGCAGCCTGCATGATCTAATAAATATTGGCAGGACCAAATGAAATAATATAGAAGAGCTTCTCTTCTTTAAAGTCCATAGACCAAGAGACTCTTGTGACTTGTTAATATCTCCATCAAACAGTGAAGTGTTAACATATGTGATACGACCACGCAATCAAGTAAGGACCGATTTGTTGACTAATTAAACCAACACAACAAGCTCTTTAGCACCTACAAGTGACAAGTTTAGAGCAGGCAAGTGGAAACTCTCAATTGAGTCCCTTTTTATGAGACTATCATGCCAAATTCAATTCTGACTGAGTAGTATTTGAATGTACTTGACTTCCACTATGTGCTGACATGCTTACAATAATTCATCATGTGTGACAATAGCCCAATATTAGAGATTTATGATATATACAAAACAGTTACAAATGAAATGTAGCCCTAACATGTGTCTGCTTTACTTATCCACAGCCTATTGATATTATAATTAATGGTCAATTACTTAGGGATAGAGAATAGAAAATAGTCATTACCAGTTTCAGTCATCATCTGTTTTTGGCAAATTCTGGAAGTAAATGAAACCATTTTCATAGTGTTTGGCGGTTGCTGGAAAGTACACTGTTGCTCACTGTTGCAAGAAGGAATGGGTTTGCTATCTGTTTTACAGTTGAAGAGTTATTTTAGGAACATATTATTTATTTTATTATTACCATAAGTTAGGTAAGTTTTGAAAAGTGTATCTGGGAAGAAGAAAATATAGTGAACACTGCATGTGATTATTTTACAAAGATTGCTAGCACTGGACAATTTTACACACAGACACAGACTCAAAGCCAACCCCCGAAGCAATTTAAAAATGTAAATTCAAATTCTTTTCATTGGAAAATAAGCACTTTCTGTTGATCTTTCACAGTTTTTAGGTCATGCCTTAATAATGACAAGATTACCCTGAGTCTGATAGTCCAGTTTATGGGGGAGTTCAAATCATAGGGAAAAAGAGATCTGAATCACTTTTGGGTCACTGACTGTGCAAATAGTTATAAATACTCTCCTTTTAAACTTTAATAGTCCCACTGAAATCACTGGGGTTATTGATATGCTATTGATATGTGTTGTGGTATTGATGTGTTGCAGTATGGGGACCCTTGTCTTTAACAAGCAGCAAGCAAAAGCCCAGACCCTTCAAGGTTCTGGGAGTGCTCATTCCAAGGTTCAATCTACTCCTCACTAAACTTTCATCCTTGAGGGAAGTGGGGGCTTTCCATGGTCAGGAGACATTCAGGTACCAAATAAAGTATTTTCAGGAATGAATCAGCTGGTAGTCCCCTTCTTAAGTTCCCAAGGAGACAAATGTGAAGAAGAGGAGCTTTCCTGGCTCACCTGTTGAATCCAGTTGGTGGGCCAGAGAAAAAGTCTCCCTTAGCTCAGGATCCTCAAATATAAACCTTCCCTGGAGTATACCCAAAAATGAAGTACACTTAGGGGGTCTGGTCTAGAGGAAACCACATCTTCAACAGACACTTTTTGCTAATTGCTCAAGTATAGAAATGAAGTCAGGAAGATAAAAAAAGGAACTCAAAACACGCAGGAGTAACCTGACTAACGTTGCCATTTTAAAGACATGTTTTAACTACTGACCTGGTGTGGAATGCACCCTGTAAACAGATGGTTGTAGCAATGCAAGAATGATATAGGCAGTCTCTTGGTGTGGGTATTGGCATGCCTATGCTTGAAAGAAAAGAGGAAAAATGAGAAATAACCTTGGATTTATATCTAGCAAATTGCTCTGTTAATTTCAGCACTGATGTTTGCAGAGTGCTTTGACATCATCAGTTGGAAGAACTGCAGAATATTTTTTTTCTGCCTCAGAAGCTGGCAGGGACAAAAGGACTTCTTTCCAACCCCGGGGGATAATAATTTCAGTAATTCCATCTATTACCAATTAAACTTTTAATATGAGTTTTTAAATGTCTTTAAAAGTGTAAGCTTTGTCCCTAGATGTAAGCGCATTATTTTTCAGTATTCCCAATTCACTTTAAAATTACATCCAAATAACAAAAAACCCCTAATTCATCAAACACATAAAAATAAATTGTCAGAATTTTATATAATAATGATCTAGAATCTAGATAAGTATACTTTATTTCAGAAGTACAGTCATTCATATTTGGAAAAGAAAAGCTTTGATTCAGTTCTCATTGATACTAGTACAAACAGAGCAATAATATAACACTGAACTCATACAATCCAAGTTTAACATACAAATTCATTTAAATATTTTAGAACGTAAAAACCTAGAAGCATTAAGTGAGAATGCAATCATTTTAGTTACCTTAAAGAAGATGAGATATTATAGACTTGTGTTGATATCTGCATCTCCAGAGGAATCAATGCAATTTCAACAAAAGGATTGTATCACATTGAGTTGTTTCATGTAATGCCATTGAAATGTAAGAGGTTCACAAAGGGTTGATTAAATTTAAGTGGAAGAAATACAATGAGCAAAATTCATCACTGGTGTAATTCTGTTGTCTCCTGCAGTTCCACCATGAATGGATAGGACCCATGACAGTCTGAGTTTTTTCTGCACTGAGACAACTGAATTAGCTAAATTAAAATCCTTTAAATACTGAAAAATCCCGACAACCAAAAATCCAAACCCTACCCCCATATTGTACAAACCAAACTGAGTTAAGAAAAATACATTGAAATAATGTTAAGAATTTAATTTGCTAAGATAAGAACATATACAAAGGAAGCTCCATCACTAACATCCACTGAAATCATTATTGATCTTGTAGGTCACATCAAAAGTGTTTCAAATCCATCTAAAGATACCAGGTGCATGATAAAACTACTGATATTATTGAGACAAACCCACCTTCTCTTTTTCTTTCTTTTTCTTGTCTTTAGGGAAGAAGAGAACAGGGGTTCATGATAGATTTTTAACTGAATTCTTAAAAAATATTTCTAAAAGAGAAGTCAGCAGGAACTACAGATAGTCATTATCTCACAGAGCTAAGCATTTAATTTATTTTCACAATTTATCATGTGCAAGATCCATCAGTTGCAGTAGCAATTGCAGAGATGGATCAGTAAAGAATATCTAAGTACATTTATGTTTATAGTTGCACACATGTGTTTATTAAGTGAAGCTATTTTGAAATGCAGGTATCACTAGAGCTTCTTGCACCCAGCCTATATTTATTATGAAAATTAATATACAGTTGCCCTCCCAGGTACCTCAGAACTGTTCAGAATTTTATTTCTACAGAGAGTTACCCACTGCTGAAATTCATCTAACTACATCTTTCTTTTTCATACAAAAGGCATAACCTACTTTTATTGGAATAGAATTTGCATACTAGCTCCATCAGCATGGTTTTGGTAATCATACAAATAGCTGCATTCAGTTATTTATTCATTTAGACACTATAATTGGGAGACCAGAAAAGCTTCCAAAAGGAGAGATAAGATACTAGGAAAAAGCCCCTTGAATTTCTTTTAAAATGAAGTCAGCAGATCTCTTAGTTTGTGGATAAATTAGTGGATTTGAATGTAAAAGCCTCAGAGAAAAATAGTTCTGTGAATGTCAGAATTAGGAAACCTGGCTCCATGGTCTCTCTCTGTGTTAGCCTCGCTGTCTTGTGGCTGGATGGCTGCTGTCGTCCCACGATCTTACTGGCAGTGAGGACGCTTATTTTGCATCCCCACTCAGCTGCCTGCTTTTATGTATCTCCTACTCAGCTTGAGTCTGAAATCGTTCTTTTAAGAATTCCAACCTTTCTGTATAATTTCATTGAAATTAGACTACATATTGAGGAATTACTAAGGGGAGCGGGGAGCAGCAGGAGGAAAGGCAGAGCAATTACACAAACCTTTTTCACCTTTAGAAAAAAAGCTGGAAGTCCCTCATATTATTTGGGCTTCCATGACCTCAAAAGTCCATTTCTTTCACTTTTAATCAATACAGTTGAATCAATACTGGCATATTTTAGGATTATTTTCAATCCACTGTTGAAAAAGAACTAAATATTGAAGAAATTATTTAAACCATTTTCAGTACCTGCACAGAGTTGTCCTGTGGAGTGGAAAAGTTATAAAACCAGAGCACATACAGGATGTCTTCTTGGTTCTTATCCTGTAATTTTATTTTAAGACTTTTTGGGGTTTGGGGATAATCTTGGGACATATCTCAATAAAAAATGAAAAACTGTATCAAAAGGATCATGGCTGAAAGGGTATACTTGACCACAGTTTTGCAAGTACAATGATCTTTACTTTTAAGAGACAGAATTGTAGTGTGATCAAATTTGAATAAGCTCATATTAGATTTGGAGCAGACTTTGTACTTCTGCTCCCAACTTGACTCAAAAATATTGCATAGTCTGTTTTATTTAACATCCATATAAAACAAAGAATATGTCAGACACTGAATTTTTCACATTATTTTAGAAACATAGTGCCTTGTAGAATTTCCTTATTCCATTTACACCAGATTTGTACTTGAATAATGTATCAATTTCAGTGAAACTATACCTAATTTTTATTGACAAAGATTAACTTCTGACAGCCTGTGTTGGCAAATATCACCAGGATTACCCACAAGTCAATGTGTAAAACTAAAGATGTCAGATTAAACTATTAATAATTTCTGTTATTTATAACATGCCAGTCTGAGGATGTGAACTTTTCACTGGCAGATTTATGAGCATATTGGACAGCTCTGTCTTGGAGAGTGGCAAGACCTGCTAAAGGAGTGTTAGCTGTCTAATTGTAATGTGACATCAACATCTCTGCCACAACCCTAAATATCTTGGATATCTGCCTGCATTCCCACCTTGCTCTCTCTCTTCCCTTCACCACACTCTTATTTTCTTTTATTATACTGCCACATAGCAGCACTGGACTTTGATCAAAATGAAGCTGTTTTAAAACTCAGGATTGTATTTGTGACAAGGAAAGGAAGACATAAGAGAAATGGTAGCTCAGAATGATACAGTTAGATGGCTCCATTAAATCCACTTTCTCTTAATAAAGGTTGAGCAGTGTTACTATGAACTGATTGAAACAGGTCAATATGCACACGGGCAGCTCCAGCAGTACAGTGAACCCTGGGCATTCAGACCACATATTTTCTGTGCCCTTGGGCAGTGTTATACACCATGGTGTATATCCATTAATGCCACTGACACTACATGGGAATGCTGTAGTGGGAAGCCTTGTCTGCCTTGAGGTCAAAAGGAGAAACATGACTGACCTAAATGGTGGCTACAGTCTCTGATCATCTTAGTTCCATTCTTTAAGATCATAATCCACTGCAAGTCATGGAAGTCCTGTTGATTGGAATGGGGTTCATGTCAGCTGTGGATCTGGCATAGTGATGCCAGAGGGCCACTTGCAATGCACATGCTGTGTGCAGAAGCTTTGAAGGAGTAGCACCTGGGAAGAAATGTTCTTCAGATATTAGAATAGGTCTTGATCTGCTTTAGTTCTTGTCAAAACAACAGTTTTTTCATTTACATAAATAAAGTGAAAACAATAACTGTGGGTGCCAAACACCATGTCTGTGACAATCTCAGCCCCTAAGGTGTCATTTCCATCACTCTGTTTGGACTTATCACCACCACAGGAAAGGAGGACAAAGATAGCATTCCAGACAATGAACTTAAGATGTAGGCACATGATGTCTCTGCTTCATTGTTACAGCAGCAATAACCTTTGTCAGCAAGGCCAAGGAACATCCATGTGTGGTTACACTTGAAAACAGATCAGTAACATTTGCCAGTAACATTGCCCAGTACCTGCAGAGATGCTTGCTTCCTTAACTGACCTTCAGCTCAATCCTGCACCTGAAAAATAAATAATGCTTATGTAAATAACAACCAGAACGATATTCCATGGGCTGTGTTTTTGTGCTCACTTTTGTTTTTTTTTATTAATTGGACCTTGAAACTCAATAATAGAATTCCTACAGCCAAAAATATCTTTTTTTTAGTGGAGCTGAACTCAAGTTTAAAACCCTCCACCTCTAGAATCTTGAGCTGGAATATTATTTATGTCAAAAGTGAAAATGAGTACAGTGACATGAACCTACTAACATGAGCCTTCCATCTCTTCATTAGGATTACTGGCTTCTGTTTAAGTGAAGGCCAGGGACTTGAACAGTAGGGATGTTTGAGACCAGGACTCAGGTGCATTAGAATAAGCAGAGAACACTTGACAGTTTCCATTTCTAAAATATTATATTAGATTTTGTGAGATAAAGAAACCAGGAAATGTAGGAACTCCAATCTACAAATCAATTAACATTCATATAGCAAAACACTTAAATATATGCTGCTACTGAGAGAAGAAATCCAGGATATTAATGTGGACTTAATTGCTCCTGTCCATTTGAATGTATCCAGCACTCTCTCCCCATTTTGTAAATGGAAAGAGAGACAGAGGCTGAGTGATCCACTTCTGCACACAACAGTAAACAACTATGTTAGTTTAAGACATTTCTTGTTCCATCTGTTCTCCCTTTTCCTTTGTCAGAGGTTGCTGCCACCATTGCAGGAAGAGAGGTTTGCTCATTCCCCAGCTGCTGCACTTCCTATTTCAGTCTCAGTGCAAATTTCGACAGCCATGAAGTTAATAGCCAGATCTGGAAATTAGAATGGCTGAATGCAGTCACATATTCTTTTTGCCGTTACTGAGACAGGGTTAGTTACCTGCAGGAGAGAGGTGAGGCAGGGAACTCACAGTGGTGATGTGCAAAACTACTGCAGCAACAATAACCAAAACTAACTCTCACAGCTTGACAATCTAATTCTACAAAAGGACAACTGTGAGTCCCTCAAAGGCCAGGATTAAGCTCCTCAACATCCTTGTTTGTCCATGAATGTGTTCCTAAGAAACACCTAATTTTCTCTTTCCCTGGGTTTATAAGTTTGCCCAGTTTATCCATCTTGATACTGGCAAACTACCCCATTATCCTAACACCTACCAGGATCTACTTACCAGAAATGTTCCCCTGCTGTCATGCCTGGATCTCGTTCATACAGATCTCACAGAACACACTTAATAGACCAAGGTCTGCACAAACATAGGCAGGAAAGAATACAGAGCCTTTCGTAAGACAGAGGAGTAAGGTAGAGGATTTTGATACATTGTTGGAGATTTTTGTTTATGTTCTTTCCAAGCTGAAGACTTCAAAGTCCATCTCAAAGTACCAGAAAGCCATAACTTGTTCTGGGCTTGGTGATGTTTCTCTGTGCTCCAGAGCCACGATGGATGGCACCAGGTGAAAGCAGCACATAAAAAGACGGGATGCAATTCTTCAGCTCAGTTGACAGGGCAACACAAATGGTGGAGGGAGGCAGGTAGAAGGGCTTTAACGCCTCCTCTGTTGGCTGGGTATGTATTTTATTCTAGGAATTTACTGAAAATAAGTGCATTTTGTGAACAGAGTTCTGGTGAAGTCCCAAGGGAAATCTGTGGTGTATCTCAATAGCAAGTTTCCCAGCTCAGCTAATGCCCCAACCACTAGGTTGTGGGTTTTTTCTGAGCAAGACTTTTCCATCAAAACTATTCAGTAACCTCAGTATTTTCTCAGATCATGGTCAGCATCTTCCAAGACAAAGATCTTAATTCCTAAAGTGTAGCTAAAAAAGCAGAAGAAACCTAGCATGCTGTTTGTCTCTATTGAATTAGTATCACAGCTAGCAGAAGACACAGACTTTACTCTCAGGCCAGCAAAGTTATTTGTCCATCTGCAATATTGGGGGTTAAATTCCCAGTTGTTGAGAATCTTCTGTCTGAAGAGAAGATAAAAAAAACAAAGTCGGATTTCTAACTTGTAAGGAGAAAATTATAGAGCAAACTGAAATGAAGGGGTGCAATTTTGAGCAAGGCAAGGGGAACCAACCAACAGAGATTGTTTCATTCTGGGAAGTAATACCAAGACTATTTTTGGTATTTTGAGACCCTGCCTAAACTCATGTGGGAAGACTGCTGTATGCCTATGCATATGCATATTCCATTTGGCAATACACTCAATACGGCACTCAGCCACCTACTAAATAATAGAACTTAAAAATGGAAAATCAAATGACAGAAAAAGCTATTTCCAGGTATTTAATCAAAGGGAGGATCAGAGTACAAAGCTCAAGACAGGCCCAGCACACAACTCTGGCTGAACTGTCACTCTACAGCGGGCTTCAAACATCTGCATTACTTTGACTGAAATACCATGAATAATTTATAATAGAATACAGAATTTAAGAAAAATAGATTTTAGAAAAATTAATACCCCGCAGTAATCACCTGGCTTCATGTTTATTAGCGAGGTGCTCTGGGGTAGAAAACATCATTGATTTTATGAACCTTTGGGGATGTTTCTTTTAAAAAATTAACATTTCAGCTTGATATTATTTTAGTATTTACCACTCGGTATTGTCTTAGATGTCATCTTGGCAAAGGGCTCCTAAACAACTGCCACTTTTAGCACTGCTGCCAAAAGGCCCCCTTTCACAATAAAGCATGCTGTGCTTTGGCAGGAAATCAATAAAGTGAAAATCTGTTCTCATCATCCATACATTTACCATCACAATCAACAATCAAAGGCAAGACCTGGGTTCTTTATCCACAGGCTCCAGCCTCCCAATTTTCTGCTATGAAAGGCAGCATAAATTAGAACCCTTGGTTCCTGTTAGCTGGGCTTAATGGGTATGATTTATGAACCATTAAATGAGGTTATGTAAATTGATCCTTAGCAGAATGCTAGCACACAGGTGACAGGTGCAGTACATTTGAATGATGAGTCCACAAGGGTTCTGTACAAATCAGATTTCAGTGACATTCAGTTTTAGGAAGGAGAAATATGTTGTCAACAAGGAAGTGATTTAAATAGTGCCCTGGGTTTGTCAGCAATTATGCTTTTCTTCTTAATTGCTGCAAACTATATAAATTCTAATAGGAAATAAATTACTGATTTACCAGTTAATGACAAGGGGGTATAGACAAGAACAGTTTAAACATTAAAAAAAAAATTGCCTTGTGAGGCCATATTCAGCAATGATTTCATTTATCATATTAAAGTTAACAGCTGCTTTAAAGTCACACGGTAAACTTTGACATGAGCTAAGTTATATTGTTTTTATTGCTAAGCTGAAGGGAACTGGTTTTGTGTTACAGCTATGGATGTTCTTAAAAGGATGAAATCATACATTTGCATAGAAATTAGGATAAATTTTGATTGCTATTTTTGCTTGGTTTTTTTAAATCTTAACCTTGTCAAAAATTAGATCACATTTACTACGTTTAAATTATTCTGCCTTACCCTGACAGGATTTTTATCTCAATGATGAAATAATCAAAACTAATGATCTGATGTTTGACTTATTTCCTTCTCATTTTTACTCAAAGTGACCATAAGATTGATTGACTGCCTTATAATGAAGTTTTGATAGGAGAAAATGGAATTGCTCTTGTGCTACATTAAAATCAGTGTCATCACCATTCTGTGATGCTTTGGTCTGGGTAGGTGGGCTCTTGGAGAACTAGCCATACTTATGTGATTTTAAGTCCTGCTTTTCCCTAGTCTGGTTAATAGCATGTTCCAACTAGTGGCCTGGCACACCTCTGCTTAATGAGTGTTTGCATCTCTCTTTGAAATGGAATGGAATGAAACAGTGATAGGACCAAAATAGCATGGATAAATCTGTATGTAACTCAAGGCTTTGAGGGCAGTAGGTCTAGAGGAAAGATTGTACAGGCAGGTACTTGAAATATATAGGATAGTAGGATGGTGTGAAAATATTTTCAGAGGCTTAGCCATGTTAGATCATTTTCATCTGTGGAGGAAAATATACAAGATGAGAGAGAACCAGATGAAAACCAATACATCAGTTACCTGGGAAGCCTACTAAGATCTAAGAAAAACTGAAAAACCTCAAGATGTTTACTTGTGTCTGTCTATTTTTGCCAACATGTTCATTGGCTGTGTATTTCCTGTTTTTTTTCAAAATTCAGTGAAGTTTGTTCAAGCAACAAGCATCAGTTGCTAATTGAATTAGCCTCTCCTTTTGTGTTTTTCTTCAATGGAGATTCCCTTCAAGGTTCAGCTGCTTACTCACTGCATTGTTCTGCTCAGCACTGATGTGTCGCTCGCTGCAATACTTCCCCTTTCACAGAAGCCGTCACTTTTATTTCTGTGAAGAGGATCATCAGGAGTGAGTCCAGAGTGTGCAGTGTTTCTGGGGGTGCGGAATGCAAATTAAAAGGATCACAAGGTTGCAGTGGGGGTAATGCAGAAAAAGCATGATGCGGTTTCATCTGTGAGGAGATGAAGTACTGGGTTTTATTCCGGGTATTAAGGAAGAATTCCATAGCCTTCCAATCAACAATATACAAAAAAGGTACATTGAAAGAATGAAAAAGACAAACCTTAAAAAGCTAAGGAAAACTGCACTGCACTTGTCTATGTTAACCTCATTCAGCATCTTCTGTGACTGCACTGCCAAACAGCCTTCATCATACAGAACCTGCTGGTGCTTTCAAAGGCCCTGCTTCTGTTTCACACTTACAGAAGGGACTGTGTACACTAAGACAAGCCAGTTATTTTTAAAGGTAATAGCCTGATCTAATCAAAGTTATCCTTTCCCACCACATAGCTTGCTTTAAGTTGCCACCTTTAAATCATCATCGCAAACACAACCCTACAACTCCAGATACAAAAATATTCTCTTTTTTTTTTCTCCTGTGGCAGCATCTCTCTCAATGCATGAGATGGTTGATCTTCATGGGATGGATTACTGCTGAATTTCTCTCCCTGTCCACCCTGCCTGCTGCATATCCCCTGTTCTCTGACAGTTCCCTTCTTCTCCAACAGGGGCAAAGAGCAGATGTGGCAGAAACAGTACAAGAGGAGAAAAGATGTACAGTACTTCTGAGCCCTCCTCCAGCCTGTAGTCATTGTCCACTCAGATAATTCCAGAGTTGAATGCAATTTCTCTATGTTTGTTAACTTCTGATGCATTTGTTTTCCATATAGTTGTCCCATCTTCTCTTGAACCCACATTAACTTTAGCAAGACATTGCAGATGTCAGCTCCTCTCCTTTTACTTCTTTTCAACCTGAACCCCCGTGCAGAAAATCAAGTCTTAGGACTTCAAGCATGATTAATGCTGAAGAACTGGTCTAGAATGGGGAGTTTCTGGGACCTCATATTTTTACATTTAATTACAAAACAATTTCTGTATATGGTACAGAGACAGTCCCAACCACATATAGAATATATCTATCAAGACATAAGTAAGTGTCTGAAATCCTGACATCTTCTTCTATAAAATGTCATGTGGGGATTCCAACTGTATTCACTCTGGGTTTCATTAATAAAGGAACATAGCTCCAATAACTGCCTATTGTAAGAAAGGGGGCAGCATCTCATCATTTTCCTGCTGAAAACTGAAAGAAGATGGTGCCCCAAACTGCATTTTGTAGAGATCTCTAATCAGCTTTGGGTAGAATGGAGCTCTTGACATTTCCTGGAGGCATGTGTTATCCTGGAGTGGATTTCAATTTAAAGAAGCCTAAGCTAGCCAATATTGGCCTGAACAGCTTTAGACAGTCAGAAGCTCAGGTTTGAAAGCAGTCTGGTTGTGCGAGTGCAACGCAGTGATGCAAGGAAGCCAAAACACATGAATTAACACTACTGTAGTTACAGAAGTACAAGCATGTAAATTCAGCTCAGAGGTCTTTGCATGATAGTGCAAGAAGCACATGGTTTAAGTCCCTTTTAGACCTACTTTTCAGCACTTCATAAACACTAGGACCTGTGCTGCTTCTTCCCTGAGGGGTGACATTATCCTTCCTGTGTTCCAGATGGGCAAGCAAAAGTCAGGGAAAGTGCATCCCATAGGCACAGCCTGGTTGTCCAGGAAAGGGAGTGTGGCAAACACTCTGCTCACTGTGATGCCTTATCCCTGTTCTTAACATCAGAGCCAAACACGGTTAGAAGGGAAAAAGGGGTTTTTTACCTCGGTATTTATTTTAAGGATTCCTGGTTCACTCTGTCCAGGTGGAACATTCCAAACATGCACCTCGAAATGCCCACCCCAAAATGCACACCCATGATAGATCGGGTATAGAATTACAGCCCCAGTCCACCCCCTCCCTCCCCCCAGAACCCTCCCCTGGTCAGACCTATCTTTTAGTTTACAAAATGTGTTCCAGAGAGGACCTTGGTGTCTGAAGCCTCCAAGATGTTCAGTCTCCTAACTCAACAAAACATTAAGTCTAGGAATGTAGGCTAAAAGAAACACCAAGAATACAAAAGGCCACAAAGGCATACAAAAGAGGTAGAAAAGGCAAAAAAATCATTATGGCATCAACTGAAGTGCCCTTTTGCACCAGATTTATGGGTTTATTTTGAATGAAACCAGGCTAGGGGAAAGGGATTTATGCACACCCCTACCTCATGCCCTTCTGCAGAGTTCTCCAGTATACAAGCACTTTGAAATTCCATAATGCAGATTTAGGCACTGCCATTAAAGCCCAAATTGACAATGACACAGTAAATATGTGTGTCTGGTTTGAAGGACCAAGGACCTAATTTTATTGTATGTTAACTTCTCAAGGCACTTCATTTTCACAGTAGGGTTTCCAAGAGCTCTAAGATGCAGAGGTCAGAGCTTGGTACAGCAGTGAAGCACGAATATGATATTTGAAAAAGTGACAAAATAAAAATAGCATCCTTTTGTGAAAATGGTTGCTTGTGACTTCTCAGCATCACACAGGAACTCCATGGAAGAATTTGGGATAAGAAGCAATTAATTAGGACAGCATCTCATTGCCTTAGTCATCAGGGCTCTGAGTTCCTTCCTACAATTCCTTTTCTCACCAACTGCATGCTTTCTCAGGCTTTAGCAATTAAAGAGATAGGGTTGCTGAGGGGGCAATATTCTGAAACATATAAAATGAATTCATCCTCAGAGTAGTCCCTATGTACAGTGAATTAAGATTGGGTTTTTCATGCTGGAAAAGCTTATGAAATAATGGAATCAAACAGTGTATTACTGTATTTTTACTAATACAGGCAGTATTAATTCTGATAATCCTTAGTTTGAGCACTTGAATATATGACCTTTATACAACTTTTTCTATGTGGATTATTTTAAACTTTGGGTTTTTACACTTTCCCAAATTATAATGTCTTAGCATTTGGGAAAACAAACTTTTCATTGCGTGTCATTGCATGACCCCACAAGGAATAGATTCTTTAGTTGGACTGAAATATTTAGGGCCGCAGAACCTTTTGCATCTGATTGAAAGATGGATGTGAAGGTCATCTGAAGTTCTGGTCCCTCAGGATCCCATCTCATGCAGACAGCTTCTTTCTCATGTCCCTTCCTCTTTTGTTGTCTTCACTGCGTCATTTTGACTATTTGAGCACCATTGCACCCATCCTCCCATCTCAAGTTTCTGTCCTGCTCCTAACTTTTTCTGTCCTCCAGTTCCTCTCCCTTTACTCATTCTACTTTATTCTTCATGTTACCACATCATACCTGCTCTTCAACACCCTGAAAGTCCTGGGGTTTCCTGCCCTCAGCTAAAGTGCCAACCATTGCAACACACATCTGTCCCAGCCTCCACCAGCTCTGTCCCAGGCTTATTGCAGAGAACATCTAGATCAGTACAGCTTATAAAGGCTCCAAAAGTCACAGAGCAATTTCACTATGAGGCAGAGAGTACAGAAGTCCTAAGGCCCGATCCTCAACTCGATTTTTCCAAGTGTAGAAGATTATGGTCATAGAGTTGGTGTCCTAGGTCCTAGGCATTTCTGCTGGAGCCAAGACTCCAGTATGACCTCACCAGGCAACCCCCCATTTTGTTGGTTAGACATACTGCAGAAGAGTCCCTTTTCCAGCAAAGAGCCTGGAAAACTGACACATTTTGTCAAAATTGCTAAATGAATACATAAAAGAAAAAAAAAATCTCGACAAATTTAATTGCCTAAAATGCCTTTGGCTTTGTCTTCTGAATTATTTAATTTCCATGTACATGTCACAACATAATCTCCCATGGTAAGACCCACAGACTTCATCCCCACAAAGGATGAAAGGCTGAGACAGAAACCAGGCTGCTATGAAACCGCTCCAGTGGGAGCATTTCAGTGTGGTTATGGAAGAGCAGGAGATCAGGCCATTGTCTCAAGTATCATTAACTGGCTTTTCTTGAGGAGTGATTGTAGTCTGGAGTGAGTATCCATTTAGCTTGTCACTGACTTTTGTCTCCTCATATCAGTTTCTTTTCTTATTCCAAATGACTCATGGAAGAATCTATTTGGAGAGAAGAGGTTCAGGTAGGAAGGGAAAAAATCCTTCGAAAATCACTTTCTCAACTACTTGCCCCCATCCTGGTTTTTTAAACAGATTTTTCTCTCTTCTGCTCAATGAAGCAGTAGAAGACAAGGAAGTATATTCATATTGGTTATTGGCATGGGCTTAACAACTGCTAGCATTCATGAAAGGATTTCAGGCCCAATTCCATGACTTTTACAATTACATCATCTAGATATATTCCTGTTACAAATGTTTTTAGCAAGATGCTTCATACAGGATAAATTCTTATATGAGAAACTGGGAGCAGATTTTAGTGTAATTTGTTGAACTTTTATTTTTCATCCCACTAAAAATCATTATAAGGTCATAAGAATTTCCTTTAGGTATATATATTTTTATTTATATTATTAAGTTTTATCAGTTTTCTGAATTTTATGTCTAATGTTAAGTATTACATAAAGCAACACAATTATGTTGCTTCTTTTCCTTATGAATAAAAGTGCTAAAAGGGCAAAGTTGCTTTTTTCTCAAATGCTGAGGGTTCCTGGTAATGAATTCTTTGCTGTGAGCTTATTCAATTATTAAAAATAAATGCAAAAAACTTTCCACAAAACAAATGACAACAGCAACAACAACAAAACTTTGCCATGAAAAGTGATGTTCTTCAGATATCTCCGGTAGCCTGTTGGAACTATATATTTGCACAATATGCACATGGTATTCCCAGCAGTGCACATTGTACCACGCTGTGATTTCTATACTTCCATGCTCCACAGTCAGTTGTTTTCTTCTCCTTTGGAGACCAGATAAAGAGGCTGATATGCTCTGCTCTGAGTCTCTTTGGTCCTCATCCCATGCCTTGGCAAAAATCCTTCAGTGTTTCTTAAATTTTCCTTTTGACATGAAACACAAGTGATGTCAGTTATTGGGGATATGCATCCCACACTCTTTTTCAGTAAAGGCTACAGCAGAAGAAGAAATAGCTGCAATGGAGACTGTAAGCATGGCCTGCCATTCATATCCTCCTTGGCACTGCACCAAATTACAATCCTTCATTACCAGTCAAATTAGGACTACTAGGGCAACAAAACAAACCAAGGGCAACGTCGGGGGAAAGACCAGTCTCCATCTTTTGCATGGTAAGGAAGTCTTTGTTTCTTAGAAGAGGTTCAGTAACAGATCCTTTCACTAACAGTCATGATCCTTTCAACTTTTCTGCAAATGCAGAAAATGCAAATTTCACTGCTATTTGGGTTTTGTACTGACAAGTTCTGAAAAGACCGGAAAGTCAAACTCAGAATAATTTATTGTAAAGCCTGTGTTATGAATTTAATTTTATAAAGTAAAAATAGTGATCTCAAAACGCTGGGAGCATTTTTGATAAAAGAGCTTTTTACTTCTGCATTTTTAACCAGACTTTTTAAAATTTCTGCTCAGATTTATAACTGCATGTGCTAATTTATTTCTCCATTTATGATTGATTTGACAGCCCTTTCTCACTTGCATTTGGCTTGATGCTTTCTACTTTGACAAAACTTTAGCAATTTATTTGCACTAATATTAGTAGAGTAGCACCTGCCTTGTGCTTGTCCCAGTCAAGAAGGTTCTGGTTTTATATTCCAGGACTTTTGTAAGTGACAACTTTTTGTGCTGTTTGCTTAAACTCTAGCAAGGATAATACTGAAGGAAAATTATTCTTTTACAGCTTTATATTAGGAAACAATGGCCTCTGTGAAAGGAATAAAGTTGGTCAGTAGGAAAATAACTTCCACCTAGTGGCTTTCCAGAAAACTGCCATAAAAGTGAATTTCTTGAGAAATTCAAATTTATATTTTTACGTAATTTGAAGGTAATTCTGCCACCACAACCCATATTCAGTTTTCAATGAACTCAAATACACTACCTACACACATATAGTGCTTAACATGTAGTTCATTATAATTTTAGTATCACCATGCTTTTGGATTTATCATATCATCAACATCATTCTGAAAAACTTTAGACTAAAACTTGTTATGATTGCTTATGGCAGACTGATTTTATTCCAGGTTTTCTATTTCATATTGATAACATATTTAAACACCAACTATACTAATATCCCCATACCCACTTCAGAAAAAGCTCTCTGTATTATCTCTGTACTTAAACTACCAGCTCATCAAAATTGTATACATAACCATTTGGGTAGTGTGGCTTAGTGGAATATAAATGACTCATAAATCTGGTAAGATATGAATCTACTGTTTAATTTAAAAAGGAATTATTCAAGAGTTTAGTATTATACACCTACCAGAGCTGAATAAAGAAAAACTCCTGGAAATGAAAACTCAATACATTTCTCATGCCATTGAAACAATAACTATTCTGGATCAGTGATTTTAATATTAATTTGCATGAGCTGAAAATCTGCCACTAGGCTCCTCTGAACATTTTCTTTTCTCTGTAATGCAAGTGGTAAGAAATTATCTAGGCAGACAGAGGTAAGCTTCTGTACTGTGCAATTAGTGTAATATAATATACATGTTAATTATCAAGGATATATGCATAGGTTGAAAAAAGACATGGATAAATGGCATTGCCTGATAATTATTTTTGATTTGACTCAATAAATTTCTATCTTTGGGCTAAATTCCAAAACATAATCCAAACTTGTTATTTTGTAATGGTAGAACTTTTCCAAACAAAATAAGCAGTAGAAATAGTATAGCAAATGTATTTCTTTGAATCTAGGAAGCAAATAGAGAAGGTCATAATGAGATGCAGTGAAATTAATTTTATAATTCTTAAATGTCTAAGGTAAGAAAAATGCAAAAACTAAACAAGCAGAAAAGAATCGTAACAATTACAATGAATTTCAGATTTTTTCCCTTTCCAGTAATCTAAACACTAATGTATTTAGTAAAATAAACAAGGGGAGTAACCATTTTCATGCTGCTGTCTTGTCCTTTGTATAGTCACGTATGTTTTATATAGCCAAATTTTTTTCCCAATATTATTAGAAGGTGACCGTGGCATATTCTTTGAATATCGTGGGAAATTATGCAAGATACAGAAAAACGAGATTACTCTTTTAAAGTTAACAACAATTCTCAAAACTATCAACACACATATTTAACTAATTTACCACAGTTTTCCTGTCAAGCAAATGCAGAAATATTAATCTCTTAATATTATCAATATATGGGCACTTGTATTTACAACATTATCTTAAGGTAGCTGGCCACCCTGTACATATCTACTATAAACTCTGATTACATACACTGTACCTGGGGTTTTGCCAAAAGAAAAAAGGAGCAGAGTCAGAGCAGCTGAATGTGGTTAAAATGTTTCAACTGCCATTTAAAAAATCCTGTTCTATTTTGTGCTTACAATGCTTATCCTAGATAGAAAAAGACAAGTTTCTATTTAATTTTGTGTGAAATGGGTAAAAAATGAGTTCAGAATCAACCAGCTCTGTGGAAACTTCGATGAATCTAATTTGTTGCTTGGGAGTCAGGGGGATGGAAATATTTTAAACAAGTTAATTAAGATAAACGAACATTTTTTGAATCAGATAACTACTGTATGGCAATTTTCATTACTATGGGACTTATCAATGGAGTTTTTAGTAATTTTTTCTTGCATCATCCCTCATGATGTGTAATATTTAAGCCGTTATCTGTCAACCTGTGCACTTATGGGGACTAAGTCTAACCCATTACATGAAGTATAACAGTACGATGTGATGAGCATGAGGCTTTAAGTGTATAACGGAAAACCCACAAAGCCAGGCACCTTCCTGAACTCTGACCGTGGCTTCTTTGAACCTGAATGCCCTCTAAATGTAGTAGGAATTCTTCTTACTTTGAAGGGTGGTGAGACTCTCTTTCAAACAGCAAGAAAGAGGAAGTTATCCCAGTAGACTCAGGAGTGATGGCAGAGGAGGAGATGCAGGCCTCTAAAATAGTGTCTCCCTGTCATCTTCTTCTTGCCTAACCTGGGTGTACACCTCTGCAATAATATTTTCAAAATCTTCCATTTTTATTCTGATGGTGCATAATGAGATGTCAGGAACAGTTCGAGGACTGCAGTGCATCCATTTCTATCTGTCTTAAGTTTTCATTACAGCTCAGAAGTAGAATGTCAGTACTTGCTTATTTACTATAATGCGTATATATTTATTCAGGCTAGTGAATTGCAATTAATCTTGTTTATGGAAGGAAAAATTAAACAATTAAGCAATCAAACATACTGTACAAATTAATCAGAAAAGATTACAAGAAAAAAAAATAAATAAAAGGCATATGACTCCTTGACTTTGTTCCAAAGATTTTAAATTCTATTTTGGAATAAGGAAAATCCAAACCACCAGAGCACATAAAAGTTTTTAGACCAATAATTTTATAATTGCGGGAGATTTTTCACATCATAAGATGGAATTAAATCTCTTTTATTTATAAGCAACTCTAAGTACTGTGAACTGATAGATCTCATATCGTAATTCTGGAGGACTTCAGTGAAAATAAAACCTGCACATTCCCACATCCTCCAGATTAGGCAAATAAAAGACTCTATAATCTATATATTAAGGTTGTCAAAAAATGTATCTGGAAACATCTGGCTATAAAGCAGGAAATGACAAAGGTTGAATGCAAACAATATCAGCAGTGAGAGAAATACATAACAGTGACAGAGTCTGACATCCAGGTGAATCCTTCTGCCTAGCTCTAATCTTAGCCTATTCCTGACTCTGGTCCAGGAAGATAGGCAATATATAAAGAGCCAGAAGAAGAATATTTTTAAATATTTCTGGGATGGTTATTTTCACAATCAATATTGAAAGAAGATGATTTTTGTTCCAATGGGAAAAGTGATGGAACTTGTAAGGTTTTTGTTGCTCTAAAAATGAATATATTTTCATAAGTTTTTGCATTTTACCAAAATCCAGACACATCCATCATCTTTATTTCCTCTCTTTTCTGACAATAAAATACTAACATTTGTTGAGTTTGGGTAAAAAGAAAGAATTTTATTACTAACTTCCCCCAAAAAAGTTAAGCTTTCCATTTTTTCAAAAGAATCACTGCTACTAATGTTCTTTGGAAAGGCTACATTTTAACAAAAACCAAACTACAAAATAATTTCAATTGAAAAAATCTGACATGAAAACTAAATATGTTTAGTTATTACTTCTCATATGACGTAAATAAATACCAACATCTCTGCTAAGTCCAAATCTGAACTTTACTGATCACCTCAATGGAGGGGAAGGGGGCGTGTGCACGTGTGGTGCACGAGTGTGTGAGCATACGTGTGTACACACCTGTGCACACCTGTGTGTGTGCACACTTGTACACACCCATCTGGTGGGACTGATCCACGCATATAGGGGTGAGTATAAATGGTTTATGGCATATTTTACAAAGGAGAGATGTAGATGTTCTATAATTAATTACCAAAAGTATCTAACAGCCACTACAGCACTCCGCTATGTGGTACCACCAGCCAGGCTATAGAACGGACTTATAAATCCACTGCAGAAGGTAGACAAACAGGGACAGATGGCCTTCAAGAACCATGTAATAGGAATGCCAACCATAATGCTTGCTCTTTTCTTCAAAACCCAGTTTCTCCTGTTGTCACCAGTCAGGTTGAAGTACTTTATATTTACAGCTTAAAGCTCTAAAATGGATTATTTTATTATAGCATAATATCATGACACTAGGATATGAAGGCTAGAAGATTTATTCACTTTGATGCAAGTAAGGAAAGCTTTTATTTTTAAATTTCTACCACTCAGTGCAGTGCGTCAAACAATCAGTTTTAATATCTTTAGGGTTAAGTGCACTCTTGTAATTTAGAATTAAATGATTTTTATTAAGCACTTTTGCTGAATATCTACAAGCTTTACAACTCTGCTGATTAAGGATCTGACAGTGACTGGTAAAGCAGCCACCTCCATGAATTAGGGAAGCATTAGGGAATGCATTCTATGTTCCTTAATGCTTAGGGAGTATTTCAAAATAAGTGCAATTTCTGTAAAATGTAGTCATAAAACTACAAGTGAATCAATGTATGTGCAACCTAGTGCTTGCATTGCATAGCAACATTTTTAACAGGTTAAAGGTATTTTTGCCTAGAGTGAGGGTAGGTAAAATACCCCGGGGGTGAAACGTAAAGTGCAGAGTTTCTGAAATATTCCCCTGTGACACTGAAACATCTGAATGCAAAGCTAGCTTTGAATAGCCAAGGTCTAATGGCCAGCTTGCCAGTGACAACCCAAATCTGAAGGAGGCCTGGCCTAACAGCCTGGGCACAGGTCTGGGACCAAGGAATGCCCAGCATGCTGATATGAACTTCCTCTGCAAGCTTGCACAAGCTCCTTTATTTTCAGAGATGTTGCTCCCTCTGCACTCTCATTAACTTCAATGGGAGCCAAGAATGTGCAGCACCTTTGAAAATCAAGCGGCTAAACTCACAGCTTCAGTTACCCATCTACAAAATGAGGCTAAACCTTTCTTACCAGTCTCATAGAGCTGTTGTGAAGATTAATTAGATAATGACTGCAAAGCCCTTTGAACATGAAAAGTGCTAAGAATTGTTGTTACCAAATGATGGCAAAGATTGGGCTATTCTTCATTGCTGTCAAATAATAATAAAGAGATGTGCTAGTCTAAGAAAAGAAGAGGTGGGAAATAAAGGGCAATAATGGCTGCTGTTGTTTGCGCATATGGTACTGAATAATCTTTGCAAGAAGAAGCCAATCTTGTGAAAAGCTATCTACTGTAATGGTGCTAGGGTTATTGACAGGTCTGGCTATAAGTGCAGGTTCCATTAGATACATCAGCCACAATGTATTCGCGGCAAATCTCACTGATGATTGCCCTCCTGCAGAGGGAGAGATAAGACAAACTATGATTGAAGTAAAAATGTAAACAGTTAAAAAAAGAAATAGAAGTCAACCACCGCTCTCCCACAGGGGCAAGGACCAAGGATTGTTGCACCTGTGAAGCAGTAATAACATCAAATGTTAATGTGATATGTGATTGTAGCACAGATACTGCTTCAAGCTCTGCTGAAGAATTTATGTTGTTTAGTATTTTTATATGTATATTAAGTGAAGTGCACTTTCCTAGTCTGGGGCAGTTCAGGGCACAATACTGGCAAACTGAAGGGGTTTCACATGAGTCAAGTTAACAAGAGCATTCTTCAGCAGCACAAGTTATAGCTTGTGGTTTTTACAGGTCTCCAGCAAAAGCCTCTGAACTAATACCGACCCTCTTAATCTCAGGGTTGTGTTATGAAATATATGTGCTATCGTTTTCTCTTTTGTGTTTGAAGTTGATATTAGATCCAGTACTGTAAAAATATATTATTAATTCATATCAATGCATGATATCAATTCTTCTTTTTGGCAGCTGGAAAGAAACTGAGTGATATCTCAGTGCTAAAAAAAGTACCTCCTATTTTCCCAGTGATAGGGAATGTTTACAGTAAACACCAACATTAAATAATGTTCAGATCTGAAGAATGGCATAATATTAACCCCGGAGTTTTAAACCACTTGGTCAAAGAGGCATTCTAAGGTTGATTTAGGTGTGTGGCTTAAGAAATAATGCAGTTTGTTTGACTGCCCCTTCATCTGGCCATTAGTTCTCTTTTCCATCCCCACATTTTCCCCCAAGCCCAAATAATTTTCACCCTTTGGGTTAGTTGCTGTCCCATTCAGCAGAGGCACAGAAGTGGCAAAGAGAATTAATTTCCTCCACATTTAATTAAAATAAAATACTGTCTGGGTAGAACAGAAAGCCTATTCATGGCACAGAGGAGAATTCATTGTCCCTTACACTTAGGAGCAGCCAGCTTATTCAGTGATCACACATGTACTAGCCAGCCAGCCAGCATGTCTGTGCCAGATGTGCTGGCTTTTCCCCAGCTGGCAGGATAAAATACAGAGGTAGAGAACATGGAAAGAAGAATACAGAGAGCATGGAGTACATGGAGCTTTTGTTGTACCAGACATCTCGTACTGGAGATGGAAGGGAGCTGGGGAGAAGGATGACGATATCAGAAAGTAAAGACACTGGAAGGAATGCACAGCTGTGGTGTGGTGAGCTGGGTGATGTGATGGAGGACAGCTAGAAACACAGAGGGAATGACATGGCAGAACTCTATTGGGAAATATTTAGGGGATGTGGAGAAAGCTGGGATGACAACAGTGAGTGGGTAGAAGATATAACTCCAAAGAAAACAATGTTTAATTCTTTCTACTCTTCACGGAACAAACGTTTAAAAATATTGTAATGTTCTCAAAGTTTCAGTGATCTGGAAAACATCTAACACATACATTACCACTTTTCAAAAATGCCTACACATTACCAAAGTAAGTAAAAATCTAGTGACCTTATATCTGTTCCAGACAAAACACTGGGATATACAATAGAACGGGATCTAATCAGTAAGGTTACAAAGACAGTAGCATAATCCATTTCAGTGAATGAGTTTTCATGGAAAATTAGTGATAGAACTAATTACATCCTTAGATGAAATGAAAAGGTTCTGTTGCTAAAGGAAGTTGCTCAGTATAACTGAGCTGAGATATTTTACCTTGTACTCTGACCTTCTGGTTAAATGTGACACTACATAAAATCTGTGTAGCAAATTTTAACTGGCGTGAAAAGGCTGATACAGCCAGAAAGTAATTGCACAGAGGGCATCATTATATAACGGGGTTCCACATAGATCTATTCTTAGTTCAGTGCTATTCAATATCTTTATCAATGAGATGGAAGAAAATAGAAACTTGTTGTTGGTAAAGGCTGCAGATGCCATATTCATATACAAGAAGTTAGTACGTGACCTGATTTTTAGACGCACTAAACATATTTAGGCAATGAAAAAGGAAGATTTTGGCTTAGAAGCTAAAGCCACAAAATATGTGGCTATTGCAGTGCCAAGCTTTAAAGCACCTTTTGGGCTCGACTCATCTCAAAACGGGCTTCATAACTGAAGAGAGAAATGCCCAAACTAGCCAGTACAGAATGACCCTGTTCTTCAGTGCTTAGCCACCTATTTCTGATTTGCCAGATCAGAAGGAAACTGCTTCATCTTAAAAGCCTCACATAGAATTAAGCATTTAATTGCCATTTCATACAGCCAAGCTGTCTAGAAGTGAGGGTGCTCACTTGGCCATGTGGGTTGCCAGAGCTGAACATCCTGCTTGGGTGTCAGCAAGTTGACAGACACACTTCTCAGATTCTGGAAAGGTGTCTTTGCCCACAAGTTTATTTGGATGAAGGCACTTTCCAACCCTCCTATTTAAGCTTAGGCATTATATAGAAGTGCTAGAAAAACACCACATATACTCAGACAAGCATTAGATAATGTAGTAGCTACGGCCTCTTCTGCCCTCATAAGCTGATGGTGAGAAACAGATGACCCCAGTTCTAAAATAAAATTATTCCATGCCATCACACCTTTTTTGAGACAAAATCTGGTGCAAGAGAACAAATGGCAATAGAGAAGGAGGTGCTGGTGGTTTCTCTCTTTCTATGCATTTATAAGTATAAACACAAAAAGGCATCAGTATCCTGCACATTCGGGGTCTACATAGGAACATGACTAGAGTATGCTACCAGCACTGTTGGTTTTTACATAAAATGTCATTTTCTATGGAGATCAACATAAAGCAGAGGATAGACAGAGATGGCATGTCTCCACCTCAGAGACATCTCATGCCTGGATCAGAAGATAGAGAAATATCCCCAGATCTTGCAGTTAAAACATGGCCTCAGAGAACAGAAGTTTTTCCTCAATCTTCACTGCCTCGCACTATCTTACACGTTCTTATTTGTCCCTCGTATTAATTTCCTCTCTCAGATACTGACTTTTCTATCTCTCTTCATAAAACTTTCTTTAGGCCGAGGGGTAAAGCAAAGGCCTGGCATAGTCATTGCTGCAGACTGCAGATATAAATGTACCGGAGGAAGAGAATAAAAAAAAATCCCAAAGCTTTTTTATTAGTTCTGATGATTTAATTCGTGATAATAGCAAAGCGTGCTAACCCCTTTGTCCAAACTACAGGTAACTAGGGACAGGGGCTGTGCAGACCTTCCCTAGCCACAGGTTTATTACAGTGATCCTGGGCAGCTCACTCTCCAGATGCACTCCATTTTTGCACTGCTGGAAGTACTAACAAGAGTGCCACATGCAGGTGTATTTTCTATAAAGTAGACCATTACCAGCAAAAAGTAAAGTGAAACTATCAATTCACTTAATGCTGAATACCTGTGAGCATTCAGTCGCTGCCACTTCTGGGCACTGATGGCTACATTTGAATATCTGTAGATGCTTATGACCCGCACTCTGGGTTGTGACTACTGATGAGCTGGCCACAAAGAGCTGGCTAAGCTCCTCCGTGGGCATTGCTGCAGGGCAGGACAGGGTCCCTCTGGGCTCTTTGAGTGAGCCACCTTGAGCTGCATCTTATCTTGTCTCTTGGCTTGTGTGGAAGGTTTGGAATCTATAAAGTGATTTTGGATGTTGTTTTCAGGGCCATTTTATAGCCCTGTTGTACCGCAAGAGCAAAAACCCCTCTCCATTATCAGAGTATGTTCCTTTATTTATACTTGTCTTTATTTTTAATAAATTCTGAACCAAATTGTTCTAATGTCCTGCAGTAACAAAATCCCACAATAACTGTTTAGTGAACGTGTGCCTTCCTTGCACTGAGGGCTGGGCAAGATACCCGAACTGGCCTTAAACGACTTAGCTGCAGTCTAGCCATTCCAGCACAGCTGTCAGCTTGGATCAATTTTCCCTTCCAAAAAAATGCTGCCATCAGGAGGAACGCTTTGTGGCTGAGCTATCTTGATCCCCCACTACATTTGCAGCAGGGATCTAGACTATTTATATTCTTCAGCAAACAGCAAGGAAAGAGCACTCCTGAACTGGGAACCAATGTGCACCCCACTCCTGTTGTAACTCTAATGTCAGGAGGAGTAAGGTAGTCCTCTGAAGAAGTTCCTCATCTAGATGACTGGCGTGGATGCACTGTGGCAAACAGCTGCAGTCTGATGACCCGTCCAGCTCCAACAAAAATCAGATATTTTATTAGAAATGATGGAGTTTGAAATAAAATTGAAATAATTTTACCTAACATGATTTTCTGCCAGTTTGTGTATTTAAATACCTCTTCAATAAAGAATGGAGTCCTCCCCAGCAAATGTAATTAGTAGCTATCAGCATGCAATACAGAAATGTTTTTCTCATTTTGCTCCTACAAAGAGCACCACTGTGTATCACATTAACACTGTCTGATAGCAACAGATGACAGCTATAAAAAATCCAACAAGAAAATTAACAGTAATGCTAAAAAATCATCACTAAGGACCTGATTTTGCTAATTGATGTTTAGGATGAGCCATCAAATTAGCTCTTTGAAATAGGACTGGCTGCTGTTCTTACATTTTTGAGATTGCTATGTTGTAGACCTGTAATGGTATCAAGCAGTCAATAAATGCAAATTAATGACCATTGACACACAGATGCAGAAAAAATTACACCTATTTTATCTTGCATCACATCCCCAGGAGTGTCCTTGGCATCTACACTGCCTAGTCACCATCCATCCCTCAGGGTGCACTTTGAGCTTTTCAACTGATAGCAAGTTCTGGGGAGCACCAGCCTTCAGAGTATTATGGATAGCTCAAGGGTACATGGAAGCCTGACTTCATCCTGTCCTAGGAAACCACAAGTTTGGCCTAAACTGCAGTTCACACTCTACCTCAGAGTGACTCTATCTCAATGCACAAAACAACCCAGCACAACTCTTTAACCTTAATGGTGTCAAATGGCTGAGATAGGGACACACAACTTCTCATCCCAGCAGGAGGCTCATCTGCTTCTTTTCAAATGGAAATTGGATGGAAGAGACTACTCATTTAAAACAGTTACATTTGTGCAGAGATCATTGCCTGTTCTGGCAAGCTAGTGTGCAGGCCAGCCAGGGAAAACGCTGAGACATGCTTCAAGCAAGGCTAAAGATGGACAGTTTGTAGTTATGTACAATAAGATGAAAGAGGAAAGCATCAAAGACTCTGAACACAGGCATACTTTCAAAACAGCGGCAAATGAAATGTTCAACCTAACCATTCAGTGCAGGCCTTATTACAGATGGACTCATGGAAATCCCCACTCTCAATTGTCATCACATGGCTACAGTAAGACATCTCATGCTGGGGACAGAGTGTGAGACCACTGCCAGCATGGGGAACTATCCAGCACTTGATAGCCACGGCCAAGAGCCTCTCTGTCCCTAAAAAATGATGGAAGAACAATGTTGAGTGGGACCATGAGACCAAACTGAGGGAAGAAGGATGAGAGTAGACAGGAAACTAAGAAAAAAATGTTTTCCAGAGAGATGCTGGAAGCTCTCTGGCAGGTGGGGGGCAGGCAGTTGCATGCTTCCCCATACATTTTCTTTGTGCTCATGTGACGTGAATGACTGTTGCTTTAAATACTATTTGCTGTCTGTCTTCAAAAAAAGAATTGAGAAGAAATGTGTATAATTATACACAGAATATTAATCTTCTTCCTGGTGATCTACAACTCTAGCATATTCATTACACTGGAACTGTGCTCAAAAGTATTTTCATCTGATTAAAACCGCTGATTCATCGATGCATGTAATCCTTTCCTAATGGTATGTATATAAATGGCTCTTAACAATTTGCACATCAGTTTTTCCTTATTTTTCATTGTTATGTGATTTTTCTTAAACACTGAGTGTAATTCTGAACTTTCATGTTTTGATTGAGCTTTTTTGAGAAGTAAGGTGCAGTGATCTAGGCCACAGATTGAAGAAGCTTCAAAACCTAACATCTGATTTTAGCTCTGGCCACAAATTCTCTTTGTAGCTTTGGATAATTCAGTCTAGTCTTGCCTGCTCTGGGATCAATTTTACAGTTACCTTCAATCTTGGACCCACAATTTTTTAGGAATTGTGAATACTTAAACTTGATCACCAACCATGTACCTCACTCCTGCAAACTCTGCCAGAGTTCAGGGTCTGAAGGTCCCCCTGACACCCACTATACCATGACTTACTACACTTCCGCAGAAATTCACATCGGAAGATACTTATACACTCTCACCACAAATGCAGCCATTTGCTATTCTTTACTTCTGAGTCCTTCTCTACCTCCTTCCTTTCTTTACTATTTATAGGTGGCAGCTTGCTTAGGAGACAAGACAAGGCTGCCAAATGATTCACAGCAGTGTCCCACAAGGAAACTTGGGATAAATCTCACCTCTACGCCCATGAAATAGAAATCCGATGCTAAGAACTTTTGTTTACACCAAACAGCCCACAGATTTATGATGCAAACAAGAAATAATGGCTCATGGGACTTCAATATTTGAGAATAACTATCATAGACATACCCTTAGGGTCTATATTTGTAGCAGTCTCAACACCACTCTCGTCAAACTCTTCAAAGCTGGAACCCAGTCCTATAGGCCAGAGATACGACCAGTTAAACTTCTACTTAAACACCTCTTTCCACACGTTCGCAAATGCTCAGCAGCAGCCCACTTTCAGAAGCAGCATGAGGCCCTCTCATGCCCACTTTCTCTTGTTCATAGCAAGAAGGTGCATCCCTCCTATGCCCCTTTTGAGAAATATGAAATAGTAGCTGTGTTCAGAGCATGTGTACCTAGGAGACTGATTCAGTGTGAAAATTAATGTTAGATATTTATTTTATTAAAAACAAAGACATGTACTGACCTGGTTTTTGTACCTTACTCTGGTGATCAGAGCATTTCTCCCAAGTTCAGCTCTCTTCTTAGGCTGAGAGACAAAGTAAGGTCAAAACCACAGCTCCCAAGAGCTTTACTGTTTGGCTGAAATATCTTCTTGGGGCATAAATTCTACATTGGTTGTTGGAGCTGTTAAATGGCAGTCCTAAAATGTGCACAGTCTTGTGAGTACTTGAGGAAATAGATCATACTCAAATCCCCAGTTATCTCCATCTCCTTTTTCTTCAGAAATTACTTAAGCAGTTCATGCCAGGAAAGGATGCAGAGTTCTTCAGCCCACGTGGAAAGAAGTTTGTAAAGGGTTATTTATACAGCTGGAATTGTGAGAATCTGGAAATCAGTCTTTCTCTTGTGTTAGCTCAGGCAGCTTTGTGCTCACCTGCTGCAAACATTCTGAGTTAATGAACTCCTCCCATATCTTGATCCTGATTAGTTAAAAACTTGTAATGCTCAGTAACATGACATCCAAGAGCCTTTATGAATTTAACTACTAGGACAAAAGTTTCCATTCTGAATATGCAAATGTCTTCAGTGCCTCTGAAAATTAGATCAAGTCTCTATCTAGTCAGTGCCTAATTTTACAGTTGATGTTCTGAAATGTTTGCCCAACCTCTGTATTTTCTGGTTTTTGTTTGTAAAAATGGAACATTAATACTTAATTGCTTCTCAAAACTTTGTGGGAATTAATGCTTCTAAAGCATTTCAAGAATGAAAAGGACCACATAAACTGACAACTACTGTAATTAAGTATGAATTATTTAAAATGAAAAATTTGTATTGCAAATGAAGTGCTGGAGGAATGTATTGAACAAACCACCAAAAACTTCACAAAAATTACTAATCAAAACACAAGGCTTAGACATCTTGCAGTACCACCTCTTAACAAAGTACTGAACATCAACTGAGCTGTAGCAATTGACCATATATGCACATAGCCTTATTTTGATGGAAAGCACTTTCAAGTGAAATATTTTCCATTGCATTTGGTTCAGCCATGAGGATGCTCGTGGTCACTCAGTTAGCACTGACTTAATGAGCAGCCCTCAAAAGTAGTTTCATAGCAACTGCTAGTGACTGACAGCGAGCTGTTGTCTTGTGTTCTCTTTTTGCAGTATCCAGACTTCTTCCCCTTCCAGTATTCCAAAAAATAGTTTATGTGGGGCAGAAACAGTAACCACTGTTTTATTATATGGACATAGAACATTTAAAGTTTAAACACCTGTACAGACATATGATCCAGTACAGAGAGATGTCAGTGACAGCACTAGTACTACTAAACTTATTAGAAAAGGAATGTAACACTCCAGGGGCGGAGCTACCAAGATTTTGGTTTTTGTCCTCTGTACATAGAGCATACAGACCATGACACCTACAAGTGTACTAGAAGCATTGTTAATACCCATCTTTTTAAGCAGTATTGTTGTATGTGTCCTACATCTGGGTTTTTTTTCTGTTTGTTTTGTATCTTAGTTTTGAAGTGCTTAAAATGAAAGGGATATATATCAAATAGCAAGGATATCTCCTTAACTTTCTGTTAGTTTTCTTTCCAAATCTGTTCCATGGACACTGTATTTCAGTTTAAAAGACAATGCAGTAAACAAAGTGATTTAGCTCTTTTGCGTTATTGTTAATTTTCTTATTGAATTTGTTTATAGCTCTTTTGCTATTTGTAAAACAATACCTCTTTTTAAGGACATTTACTGTATGCATATACAATTTACATTAAATACCTCAAATGAGTATTTTCTCGGTAAAACATAGATGGTTTTGGGAAAGGGAAATGAATAATTCATCTATAATATGGTATAATTATATATTCACATTTAATAACATTCCACTAATAAACAACTAACAATATTCAATATTTCTGAGCCCTCCCACCCCCAAACAGGGGTGTTATTATTTCAAGTTTTGCAGACATTTTACAAAGTTGTTCTAGTCAGAAAAAGGCCTGATGGCTGAAAAATAGCCAACATGTCATTATTGAAGATGGACTCAGGGAACACTTCAGGAAATTATGGACCATTTAGTTTTGATGCCTTTTGGGAGGAGGGAATCTTAAAAAGCATTTTTGGACATTAAATGGGAACCATTTAGAAAAGCACAGCTTGATGAAGGATAGCTAATATTGCCTCAGGAATGAAAGGTCATGCTTCACTGTATTCTGAATTTCTTTCAGGTTATACATAATCAGGGGACAAACAGTTTTCCTTTTCAGAAAGCATTCAGGAAAATTTTAAATCAAAGACTAATATATTGTGCTATGATGTTGGTAAGGGAATAAAATAAGTAATTTTTCTAAGAGAAAAACTTTATTATTCTGAAACAAATAGGAGTAGAGCAACACAGGTATTAATGATAGGGGTTTGCACTTTCATTTTATGTATATTTGGTGACAATAGAAATAACAACATTAGACTATCCAAACCCACATCATTTAAGTCCCAACAGAGTACTTAAGCATGTATATAACTCTAAGCAGATGCTGAAGCAGTATTGCTAATGTAAGTGGAATTACTCAGGTGCTTAAATGATTTACAGAGGTTCAGCCCCTTCTAATAAAAGTCCTAGAATCCAGATTAAAAATAATATTTGTATGCAAAAAAACCCCAAAATTTCTGCAACACGTTCACTAGGAAGCTAATCTGGTGATTACAGGACACAATTTCTTAACCTCTCCCTTCTCTACCACTACGAATTCACTTGCAGGTTTCTGATCCATCCAGTATCATGATGCCACGCTCTACAATTTTTTGTAGCTCAGCTCAGAAAATTTTGTGTGCTTTAAAATATAAACACGTATCATCAAGATTTTTCACAACTGAAAATTTTTAATATCTCTGTGCTTGAACCCCAGAGAAAGAAACCTTTGAACTATGTGCCCTACAGAAATCAGGTGAGTACTTCCACATCTGAAAATCAATCCCATTTTAAAGAAGTCCCAAATTTAACTTGAAAAAATGGAGACACCCAAGACTGCAAGAAGTAACTTCTTGAAATCCTTAACTAAGATAAATGAATTAAAGTACCTAAGTTTAATTGTGCAGAATGCCCAATAGAAATATATTTTTATATTTTTATGATACGAAATTATGAAATTTAGAATACTATAATATCTGTTCAGTAAGTTTCATTATTGCATCAATTTGCATTCAACATATCACTACCACGAGACACAACTACATAATATACTGTGGAGCAGATTTATCTAAAAAGCTCTCTGCTATTTCTTTCTCTAATCTTTTTCTATTTCCTCTCCAATATCAGAAGAAGTTTGAGATTTCAATTTGAATGTCAAGCTTCATGTTGAAAATTTGTAGCTGACTGCAATTATGGAAATATTATGACAAAACAGGATTAGTTTGCACAGAAGCATTTTGCTTTTCATTTCTTCCAAGACAAATGTAGACAGTTGTTTGAGGCCCAAATGCTATAGCTAATATATTATAAATGTGTTAATAACACATTACCCCTCAAACTCTTACTTTTTTTCGAGTGTCAGATGAGAGAAATCCAAACCAGGATAAACAAGGGGAAGACTGACAGAATTAAAAGAATGTCAATATGCAGGAAAATTTTAGACAATTACTCTTGACATAGCCTTAATCTGAGAATTCAAACATTCACCAAATCATGTGCAGTGCTCTGAAAATAAAGAACAAAAAGAATACCAGATAGACGTTGTCTCAAAGAAATCAGAGGAGGTGTTGCCCTTACAGGATGGAGTGCAAGAGGAAACAAAAGCACTAACACAGTACAAAACACAGAGATGTTGAGAATATAGAGATGTTGAGAACAGGATCAAAACTTCGAAGAGGACGAAGAGAAAAAATTATGGAATTTCCAAGGCACCACTGCTAGAATCCCAGCTGAAAAAAAAATTGGGGTGGGGGGGGAAGACTGAAACAGTTCATTTGTGACCCTAAAATCAACCTCACTGGTATTAGCCATCTCAGGGAAAAGTGCCTGAGAAGAAACCAGACACTGAGTCACCTGCATTGTTTGGTAACGGGGTTCAAGTAAACAACATGTGGTTGTATATGGCTTGGTTTTGCCATAGAAACATGGAAGCTGACAGGAATTCTCTCAATAGGAGGCCAAGAATCAAAAATCTGTGATGTTGCCAATAACTTAGAGGATATGGCAGAAATTCAGATGAGATTTCTCCCTGAAGCAGTGTGCTCAAGCTCAACCTATAGTACTAACAGCTTTTCAGGTTCTCAGTTTCAAGTGTTTTCTAAGAAGGATGCCTTAAATTCAGATCAGGAGTTACATCAAGCTACTGATGTAATTGATACTTCTAGCTAAATGATTCAAAATCATGGTCAAGCATGTATTTTCCACCTTTAAGAATGCCTTTCTTAGGAACTGCATATCTAGCTCAGCAGGGACCCAGTGGCACATCACCTATAGTTCATTTCAGCATTGCTTTGGATAGACTTCTGAAATACTATGATCATGCTGGTAACACCAGCTGTCCAAGTCAATATTTTACAAAATTGACTTATTGAATCTTTTGAAAGGTCTGTTTCTTTGGGGGAGGAGGTCCTTATCATCTCTGCTCTTCAGCAATAGAATACAGATTTTTATTGTGGGACTATGAGCCCTCCCCATCTTGCAATTCCATTCACATGCCTGTCAGTAGTTCTACAATCCAGATCCATAACCAGGCTACTAATTCTGTGCAACATGTCCCAAGAGACAAAATGATAGCAAGATTCCCTTGACATTATGCTGTACCTATATCTCTTCAACCTTTTTCTAGCCTCTAATCGTGATTTCCTTGAAGGTGAGGATTCTATTGATGTATTTCTATAAATAATGAAATGAAAAAGAGGTTGGCATGAACCGTTTTCCTTCCCTGACAACTTTTTCATTTACCCTAATTCATTTGAAGGCAATTAATCAGCTTTAGGCACAAACTGAACTGTAGTTACAGTGTATGTGCAATGCAGACTGTAACCCAAATGATATAATTCTGCTTCCTCACCAGACCAGATGGAAGTATAAACATATTGAATTTTCTGGTAATATAAGGTTTAGCCTGGCCTGATGAATATATGACAATTTTAACTATGGCCTCATGTAATCTGTATGCAGATGTATACAGGAGTATTGAATAATAGGAGAGAGTTTTTTCCCATGCTATTGTTTCAACCTTTTATAGAGGCAGTTTGTTTAATTTCAAAGTTAAATTTAAAAAGTATATTACATTTAACTTGTCATTAGGGTGAGGTAGTTTGTGGCTTGGCTATTTACAACTGATCAGATGGGTATGCCTGGCAAGCCAGAGCTCACAAGTTCAAGCACTGTAAATTCTTATGCTTTTCTGCATACTACCTTCTTTCAGTAAAGAAGCCCAGAAAGCAAATTAAGGATGTTTTGTCCAAATTCTATAAGGTTTTTACTAAAGAAAGATGAAGGTTGATCAATGCCTCCATTTTGGGCAAATCAATGTGCAAAAAGACTCAGCGGTTTAAACTAAAGTCTACATAAATTCAAACTACAGGACACATTTTTAAAAATTTTATGATAATAATTGAAACATCATACTCAGCATTTTGGTAGATTTTTTATCTCTGGAAATTTCATAATCAAGACTACCTTTTTTTCTCAAACATACACTCTAATTCCCAAAGGAATTCATTCCAGGAAAATCTTAGATATATGTTATGTGGGAGGTCCAGCAAGAGAATTGCAATGGTTTCTACTGGCTTTATACTATACAAACAAGCTAAGAACCTGTGACTGAATAGTTGTTGCTATACCACTCCTGTTTGGGGAACAAGCATTATGGTCACAATGCTCTTTCAGTAGCAAAGCTCTTTTTAACTGCAGGCTAAAGTACCAGAGCTTAGAAAGAGATTTCTAATTTGTCAGTATCACCCATTCTGGCTCTTTCTTTAATAATTTCACATTTCTTTCTCATTTTACTATATCCATGTCACTGAATAAAATCAGAAAAAATTATCAACACTTTAGTACTAAATTCACCCATTTATTTCTGATCGAATATACTGATCTGTCATGTATAAATCAAGCATTAAAGGCTGGTAATTCAGTGATCAATATATGACTCATATGTTTGTCCAGGTAGTGAAACTGAGAAATAAGCATTCAATAATATATTTTGCCCAGTATTAATATTTGAAATAATAGTTAGAAGCCCATAGCGTGAAGAAGATTGACTATCACCTAAGACACAAATCAGGTGTCTTAGGTGTCTTTTGATCACAGAAAAATTGTATTTAAAGCTAAGTTTCAGTAGTTAAAAACTGGAAAACAAAGCTATTACAGCATTACAGCATTTTCTGGCTAGAGAATAAGAAAGAGTGCTCAAATATATCACTGTATGTAGTTTAAATATCAGTCTTCTTCCACTTTTTATTCCAAGAGTGGTGCAATTTCACCTTGGAGACAGCTTTAGGATAGGGTTTATGCATTAAATCAGCTTTCCTACTTTTCAAAAGCACAGATGTGTCAGGATCTGTCACCCTTTTATCTTTGTGAAGAATGCTAGGCTAAACTGAATCTGATTCTTGGGCAAATGTAAAAACTGTTGAGGATGCAAAGGATCCCAACCTTTGTAAACACTGGCATAATCTGCAGAGGGACAAAGAGAGAGAGAAAGAGAATGTGAGACACTGGTGAAAGAATTCACCGTGCTTAGGAGCCCCAATTATGGACCAAGATCCTGTTTGCATTGTTTAATAACAAAAGATGGTTCTTGCCCCAAGGCACTTACAATAAATGTGGATTTGAAATTAATTTTCAAGGAATGCTAGGGTAATTGTGTGTGCACTGTGTTTAACATATAAGGCAACACACTTTTGGAAATGGCATGTATTAGTGGAATAAAGCCAGCCTGAGCCTGTGTATTGTTGAACTCCATTCAGAAGACAAAAATTATTGTATGATATTAGGCTAAGACATAATCTCTCCATTAATAAATTCCAATTTTTAAATGCCTTTCCATATTAGCTATAGAATTCATGCACCTAAGAGTATCTGAATAAGAAAAATAAAAGATTTTGCATTCTGTCACTGAATGACCTTGATAACCATAAGAGAAATTAGAAAACACGTTCTATATTTGTTACAGCAAATGTATTCTCTAAAGTATTACAGTAATCATTTTTAAGATCACAGTAATTTAACAGTTCCTCAGTTCTTCAAGTACTCTGGCCTTGGATGATTGCTTGAACCTTCACATACACATTACCTGAGAAGTCTTTTTAAACATTTTTAATACTTCAAACTCTTTATTTTCCTTGATATATATTTAAAGGTAGTGTGGTTTAATGAAAGACCAGATGAAGATATTTCATGGTCTTTCATCCCACAACTGAAGTAAAATGAAACTATGTTCATGGACATAGTGTTTACTCTTCATTTTTACAAAAATGAATTTATTTTCTTCTTCAACAAAAGAAAAAACTGAGCTCTCAAAGAAGAGACATCTTTCCCATTGAGCAGCAAGAACCATTGTTTCACTCTCACAGGCTTGGATCTAGGAAATAAATTCTCCACCATCAGACCCCGTAACTCAATCCTTCCCAGTGCTGGTAATGGATGAACTTGTCTCTGTATCTCACTACAAAATCATTACAAATAGTGTACATCAGTTCTGGCACCCTTGGGATATTGCCATTCCCTTATGCACAAACGATTTTCCTGATAGCTGTAATGTTTGGCAGAGTACTTTGGGAATTTTCAGTTTTTCTTTCCCATGTGTTTTTTTCCTCCCACTCTCCACCCCTTTCTGTAAGCTGATCTTGTGAAGCTACTCGAGGAAACCACATACCTCCCCAAATCTCCCCAGCTTCTGTGACCTATAGCATTGTAATCAGCTCCAATGTTTCATGCAGACAATGAAACAATGCTACCTATAAAACTACTGGAAAAGCACAAAGGCTTCTCAGACATATGGCTTTGGCTCCATTTCTGGTCCCTGAAAGTGCCAGTCACAGTAGACACTATGTCCAGAACTCCCTCTCACATTCCTACCTTCCTTTGTTCCCTGAGCTATTTGAAGTATTTGAAGCAAACCTCTTCTTTCCCAAACTGCTTCCTATGTAAGCCATCACCTGGTCTCTTTCTTATCCTCAGATTTCTTTCTCCCCTTCAAGTCAAGGTTCCCAATATCCCACCTCTTACATCTCTTTGCACATGGACACCAGCAGCATTTGGCTGGAAGGACTTTATCTGCACTGTTTACTGGTGTGTAACTACAGTATCCACAGAAATGTGCATCTCCCTGTGGTACAGTCACAGGATGGTGCATACACGAAATCACACCACTTCTCTCCTCATGAGACCTATTTTGTGAACCTCAGCTATCAGAAAGGAGCTGTTGGACATATCTGAGCCCTTTCAAGAGGAAGATAGTTTCACAAAGCTCAGAAATAATAATCCTGCACTCCCAAACTACAAAGAACTACAAAGAACCAGTTCTTCTCTCCTAGTTATTTCAGAACTACAGGATTTCCTCCTTGGCCCTAAAGATTAATCTTCCTTTCTCTACTGGAGTCTGTCAGCAAACCTGAGCAGATCTCTCACAGAAATTCTCTGAGTATAGGTGATTATTTATATATGTTTATAGGTGATATATTTATATAGAATCTACATTTTCCCTGTGTTTTACATCATTCAGCCCATCCTTTGCATCCACAGCAGAAAATGCACGAAGCACTTCTTTCTTCTGTGCGTTCACATTGAATTCAGAGCAAGACTTCCTCTGATTTCTGCCTGCCAAAGTATTATGTACTTGAGTACCCTCTAAAATTTCCCAGAGGTACTTCCAAAGGTTGTGCAAGGCTATGATTCAGAGAAATGGTGCTGAACATCTCTGTCAGAAAGTGAGCTGTGCTCAGCTGTGTACATTGACTCAGCTGTTATGCAGACACCTGGCAGATAGAGACCTTCAGCTGCCATCTGTGCTGCTTGTATTGTGCACTCACATCTCTGTAATCTAAGAGTAAAAATGGAGAGGAAGAAGTAGCAATAACTGTGGAGAAAGGAGAGTGCAGTAAGTTTCATATAACCTCTAATATCAAGAAGTGTAGGTCACGGAGTAGTTGATTTTGCTTGCCACAAAAGCAATTTTCACAGTAGGTGATATACAAAATTATCCAAGACACATTCATTTTTTTTAGAATAATCGAGGAGAATTACACACACATAAAACTCTTGTCATATATAGGGCACTAACAGTCATTACCACAGGAACTGCCAGAAGCCTTCTTCCAAAGAATTCTTAAGAGACATCACAAGGAGAAGTCGTTAGGTTTTTGTAATCTGCAGAGGGTAACAAATTTTGAGTGACACTGTTGGTAGCTACTTTTTACAGCAGCACCTCTACTTGCTGATAATTATCCCTTACCTTGTCCCCTAAAATGAAAAACACACCAAATTAGAATGTCTGCTGGGAAGAGGAGGTTTTATTCTTTAATACCTAGCTCTGTGTCACATGGACAGGAGCACATCCCAACACCAGAAATTTAAGACATGGGAAAGCAATAGTGCAGAAGCAATGTAGTACAGTTGTGGTCTCCTCATGCTTTTTTGGGCTAAAAGGGAGACAACCAAAGGACCAACTAGGTTGACAGTTCTTGCAGTTAACCTCTTGTTTACCTTCCCAGCCTTTCACAGAACTTCTCAAAGCTTTCCAAGTTGAGCTGGGCTTCTTTCAGTATTAAAAGATTTCAGAAAGGGGCTATGTGGCATAAATGGGGTAAATTAGTAAATTCATTTATACAATGGCAATCACGGCTTCAGCTTTTGTAACTGGGCTTTTGTTACCAGGCCTTTTCATATGTCTTTCCCTTAGAGGTAACCTCATGTGTGAGAGCTGAAGCAGTTCTCCTACAAACAGCCCTCTGCTCCCCAGATGACAGGTACAGATTACCTAAGAAATTATTTCTCCCTTAATTTTCATCTCTGTACCTCTGTTTGTTTTCTACATCTGGTTTTGACCAGGTTTAGATGGATTATATATGTTTATCATTGTATTTAGAAACTGTTTTAACAATATGTGTATGATAATCTAGAAATGCATGTGTCCTTAATATGAACATATTATTCTAATTTACTTTCACTTGTTTTTTACAAATTACTTTTTGCATCTATTCTTAAGGCCAAAACCAAGCTCTTCCTACATGTTAGTACATTAAGTATGTAATGCAGTAAGATTATACTTCAAACTATTCTGCAGTTCTAAACAACATTAAATAGTGTTTCATAATCTGTGATTGTTTTTTTTTTTTACAGAGTTGCTAAGGTAACATGCTGGAGCTTGTGATTAAGTTTTACTCAGCTGACTGTTTATTACATTTTAAAAATAAAAGACTTATAACATTAAGTTGTATTTATTATTTCTATAACCTCTGAAAATTCTCCACGGACTTCTGTGTAAGAGACAAAGGCAGCTTCGTGTTTAGGACTACCTTTCCTCAGAGCAGAGGATGTAGGGGAAGGTAGGTAGCACTAGACAGTAGTTCATTAAGTGGCTTGTTGCTCTTCCAGAAGACTCAGATTTTGGGGGATTTTATCATCTGTCAAATTTCCTTTGTTTTGCTAGTACATGCTTGTCCCTCCTGCATGACTAGCCCAACATTTGGCATCATTCTTTGTTGAAAACCTTCTCCTCACCCATGCCTGGACCAGGTACATCCTATCCCCATCAGGAGAAGCAGCAAGCTCCCCATGGCCTGACCCTGCTGTTCTGTACTGAAGTGTCTCCTATCTTACTGCTTCTCAAGGTACATGGCAAGCTTGGGAAGCATCTCTATTCCATGTCTGGCCAAGCACAATGAGCTGGGAAAGTTTTGCTCCCTGTGCTTTTCACCCTGCCATTTGTGCCTGCAATTCCACTTCAATGTCATCACATTTCCTAGTATTCAAGGGTTTCTGTGCATGCAACACACTTCAGTATTTGTTTTAACCATTCTTTATATTTTAAAACCCAAACCTCTTGAAGTAATAGAATTCCACCATTTATTTAGGAAGTCAGGTGAACATCAAATGTCTACAGATTGTACTTTCACCACATGCAGGCTATTCTGAAGATATAATTTTTAGGGCACCCCAGTTTTGAGGCTTAGGAAAGACCTTTCTCTTCAGTAACTCCAACTTGCTGCTTCCATTGAATTGGGAAAATAGTATGAAAACATGAAGTGCTTATTAAGTTTAATGTTTTCATTCACCTAGTTTACTGCTTTCCCATCTACCCTTTACTTGCAGAGGACTTAAAATAAGACAGAAGCTAAAGGAAGCACACTTATCCTGCTGTTGTCTATTTAGCTTTCATTAAGTAAGTTGGTGCACAGTTCACACTCATTCTCAAAACCAGCCCATCATCTAAAAGTATTTACGTAAGACTCTTTGCATTATATAACAACCTCTGCAACACTAGTATTAACTACTGACATCTGCCAAGGCTGACTAGTAAGTGCTTTACAGTATCAATTCATCCCAAGCAAAAAGCATGTTTGAGTGCTGCAGTGCTCTTGTTAACACCAATAAGAAGTATCAGAGCTCATATGACACCTAGCAGAAATTAGTACCCACATTCAAAGAAAAGCTTTTGTTATTTTCCAGAGTATTATGTGGACTTTATTGAGATGACTGCATCTGACACCTGCTGTAATATAAAATGCAGCTATAATTAGCCAACTGATGCTCTCCACAGTTTAGGTCGAATCCCTTCTGTGGGAATTATGCTTTAAAATATTCAGAACTCCAAGTGGCTCTCATTACATTTAATTTTTACTTAGAATTAGGTGGTCTAGAAAAAAATTTAGGATTGTAATAGCCCCCCGCTGAATGCCACACAGCAAAGTGAAAACCCATAGATTTTTTTCCAAATAAAAAAATGAGAACAAGCAGACTACACTACAGCCTTCAATTGAAGTCTGGCTTTGCTTAATTGTACTTTTTGCACTCATCAGTCTCTCCTCTTCAGAGCAAGCTACAAAAATTGCCTGAATAGCCAAAGAAAAGTTTCCCACAGTCACTGGTCACAGAAAAACACCATTGTCCTTCCTCACAGTTTGATGGACAACATTTCTATAAATGGGTAGCCAGTCTGTCAATGGTACCCTTGCTGAAAAGGCAAAAGAAGAGAACAGATTCTGCCAATATCTGACAAAGCATGTTAACACATAATCAGGCATTCACTAGTCAGGCAGCTGCCCCTGGGACCTTCATAACACAGGTGCCTTTAAGCCATTTCCTATTCACAGATAAAGGAAACAAGCAGGAGATACCTGGGAAAGGAGCAGTCTATTGTCGCCTGTCAAATGTCCATCTTCTAGGCTGCCTGTATAAAAACAGAAAGAAAACAAAAGAAACTTCAGCCTGAACTGCTAAATTATAAAACAGCAAAATACTCTCCAACTCCATAACTTTAATCTTCATTTAAATAAAAATTTAAAAGGTTAGTAAAGGAGCACCACGCCTTATAAGATGCACCTTCTTCATTCTTTTTCTTGCATCAAACTGAGCAAAAGATCAGTCATGTCCCCAAGGCCAACAACTAGAATAAAGTCAGCAGTGGCTGTCCCTGGACTGTCACCTTCACTCTCTGCAGCTTTGGTATGGTTTGCTCATGTCTAATCTGCTCTCTTCTTCACCCAGCTGAGATTATGAAATTAATCTTCAACCTGAGGAAACTGGTGTTTTCTGAGGCACCAGTTTAGTGTGAATAAAAGTTGATTAAGCTCCAGAAAGACGCTTCCCTTTTTTTTTAACAACTTTAACTTTGTGAGCCTAAAAACCAAGTGACATTTCATAGTCAATGTTACCTACAGGCCATTAAATAGAGTGACCATTTCAGCAGTGAATAGATTATGATAAGACAACAATTAGCTTTAAGTAAAGGAAAATACTTGTCTTTTGTGATGGTGTATAAAGATGCATATTCATACACTCAGCATATTAAATGCTAAAAACAATAGTTCCAAGCATGAACTGAGTTTATATTTAAGTAATTTAATTTCTTTTTCATGGTAATTTTAGTAGCACTGCCTGTATGTTTAATGTTAAACACATGAAGAAGCTTTATCTAATTCTATGGAAGTTGTTGATGGAAGCAATTCATGGAAGCAACACCTAGAAAATTATTTCAGGAGATGCATCACAACAACTGGAATTGCCCTGATTTTGCTGGGAGGCTCCTGCAGGTAACGCACTGTCTCTGAGAACATAAACGGCTGCAGTCTGGCACAAAACGCTTGAAGCAGAAGACAGAACATGGCATGGTACGAACAAATAAGTGTGCAAAACTCTTCCCTACACTTCCCTATGAAACAGTGTTGATGTCTTGCCTTCTCCTCAAGCAAGTTTTCCAAAGAGCTTAGTTATGATTTCTCACAACTACAATTCTCCAAGTAGATCTACTCTTTCATACAGGCTATATATATATATATACACCTGAAATTTAAACAGGAGAGTTTCTAAGCTCTTGCAATAAAGTTATTCAAATGGAATTCATAGCCATAATGAAATTAAGAGGAAGCCAAGAATTAATAAAATTAAGGTAAAATGCAGTATTATAAAATGTAAATTATAAAAAAAAAGATATGATATCTTTTGCCATTTTTTCTTGGTCAGTTTTCAGAGTTTTGTACTATAAGGTCTCCTAGCACTGCCCATATCTGTTCAGCTCAGCTACAGTTACACTTCTCAACTCTTTAGAAAGCCTTCTTTTTCTCTGTTGAATCTGTTTCAGGTCATTATCAAATTTACAACCTAGGCCCAGTCTTGCAAAGGCTTTTACACACAGGCTTAGCTTTATGCACATGAATAGTCCTTTAGAATTCATTAGAATGATTTGTGCACAAAGTAAGCAGGTGCATGACCAACTTCACTGAAAGTTTGGGACCCAAACTTCATATTCCCTATTAACAAATGCCTCTTCTGCTTTAGAAAAATATTGACAGTGTAAAGATGAGCGTGATCCCTTGCTCATTCAGTATAACACAAATAGCTTTATAATTAATTTATATCCAAAAAGGGCATTATGTATTTACTTGTAGAGGAATGGAAGTTGAAGAATACTGCAGGTGGTATGAATACAGAGGGACATATCTAGAGAAGCTTACAGGATTCAGGTACCTATTTTACTTTGTCATATGAATATATGAATTCCTTAAGGCTAATTTGAAAGGTTCAACACAACCACATAATACAGGTCCCTAATTTCAACTATTAGTCCACAAATCTCATATCTAAACTAGATCTGGATCTGGTTTTTGAAGTCTGCCAGGAGGCTGCCAGAATATGGAATGATTGATCAGACCAATAATGACAGATGTGGTCTATTCGATGATAACTGTCTAGCTACTGGGATATAGAAATTTATAAGTTGAACTGTTGAAGCGGGAGATAAATTTAGATTTGAGCAATGTAACTGTTCCACAGAGAAGGCTAAGAAGACGGTAATGTTTAGAAAAGGACTTGGCTCCCAGCTATGTCAAAAATTTGTATATAGCACAACTGAAGAATCCTATTTAAAATATTCCTAAGCATCCATCACTATTATTTATTTTAAAATAATAGTCAAATTATACTAATAGAGATGCAAGCTACAGCTTTTAAAATCAAGCACTCAGTAATCAAAGAACCCCAACAGTTAAATTTTCTCTGAAATAAATATGCTACATTCCTGTTTCCCTGTTAAATATAGATTTTCAAGTGTCCCGTTAAATTTGAGTTAAATATACAATAAGTACAGCATGTACATATTAATGCAATGGAAAATTATTAATTTTTAGTCTGTCTTCAGGTATGAATGCCTAATTTCACAATGCTTGTGTCAAATTACTGACAGTTTGCAAAATGGGGAAGCACTGTGAGCATAGACACCTACTCTGCAAGGCACCTTCTACATTTTTATGTGATACTCTCACAAGAAAATGATAGGAAGAAGGTTTATAATCAAATCTTTCAAAGTAGCTATAGAAGTCTAGAATTTGTGAACACAGAATAATTATAATAATGGTTCACTGACTTCCTAAGAAGAGCTGTTGATCTAGGACTTGCAAGGGTCAGTTCTCAATCCCAAATTATATGACTGAACTGAAGGATTTTGTGCAGAGTGCTAATCATATTTGTGCCATCCGGCAGCAAGAAAGGGGGCAGGCAGGTATATAAAATTCAAGTGTGTTTTAAAATTACAAAACAAAGACAATGAAAATAAAGACCAAAGTAAGGAAGAGCATGAAGCAGTATTAGAAAATCACATGGGTAAAAAAAATCAGAAAGGAAGGGTCATGGGTGTATGAGCATGCCAGGATAAGGACACTAAATAGAATGCAGGCAACAGCATTATGAATGTTAGGAATGATCAAATTACTGCAAGTCATAAATATAAGATACTTAGAGGTTTGTTGGTTTGGATTTTTCTCTAACGACAAATACATCATGGCTGAATTTCCCACATGACATTTTGTACAAATCCCATTCCAATCCTGTCTGAACAGGGCTTTCTAAACTTTGATAGAGTGAGGGAAACACCAAAAGGTCAGCAGAGACATTTGCTTTGAAGGAATGCAGCTCCTATTGGAGAATTAGATTTGCAATTCAGAGCCTTATTTGATGAAGTTAATAAGCACATGACTACATTTTAGGGAAGCAGGCTGAGTTTTTTTCAGCTAGGCTAGTGCTTAAAATTAGGCACCAGCTTAAGTATCTTGTTGAACCAGGATCTATAAACTTGCTTGAAGTGATGCCTTTTCCTTGGTACTTGGGAAGCAACAGAAGTTATGTGCTCTTAATTCTGAAATTAATGATTTAAAAAATAAATAAAAGCTTTTATTTTGGAGGGACTTGGTCATGTCCTATTTTAATCCAATGAGTAGGATACTATCAATTTTCTTTTTATAAACTGAGATAATTTAGAGCAGCTCTGATAACCTGAATGTTAGGAAAAACTACATTAACAGCAGTTAGTGTCAAACTGCACCATTTTCCTGGGGCTCTGGGCAGAATTCAGAGTATTGTTTTTATCTTTGAAGCTTCAGATTATTTCAGTTTAATATTTTTTTTTCTGAAGCGTTGCCTCTTTTGCCTTTCTCTGTGCTACAGCTGACATAAGCAGAAGTACACAGCATGAGCTTTTCAATTCAGGAGAAAAATCTGCTTATACGTTACACAGCTCCTTAGCTCAGCACTTCACTCTTTGGCACAACAAACCTCAATGACTGGTACATTCTGCCAAGCACCCACCTTTCTTTGGGTATTAGTTAAGGAAAAAATTAAAGCGTGAGTTCAGAAATTATGGTACTGTAATATTCAGCAGAAGAAATAGTGCTAGCAATTATGACAGTGGTGGCCAACAAAAAGAACTTGTGTCAATTTACCGAGGTTTACTGTGATTTTAAATTGCTTAATGGCACGTAGACTTGGAAAGAGGTGAATATGTTTATCATTTTAAAAACAAAATTAAAAAAAACAATAGTCCAAAACCAAAAGAAAATTATTTTCCATTTCAAAATAATTTTACTCCAACCACAATATTTGCTGTTTAAGAACTTTGTGGATTTGTGCTTACATTTTTTCAGGTAGGAGAGGCTTTTATATGCCTCAATGATCCATTCAGGGATCAAAGCTGCAGAAGATTCAATATTATCATGATAAGTGTATCCCTGAATGTTGAAAACAACTCCAGATTATTCCCTCCCTTGGTTGTCATATTGTTAAAATATCTGGACATTACTGCCAAGTTAGACATTTAAATCTTTGGATTCCTCTTTCTAAACAAATATCTCTATCTCTGGCAATCCACTTCTTGCCAGTTTTCTATAAATTCATTCCAAATTACCAGTATCTTTCCAGCAATGAGAGCTTCCAATATTTTATTGTTTCACCAGCTTTAGTGAGCACACCATGTACTTTCCTCTGTCTTTATGGAGGCCTGGATTTACTGTGGCCAGCTTTACTGCCAGAGGTAATTACAAGTGCATTCATTTTTACTGTGCACTACATGGCAGTGGGCATAGAATCATCTTCTGGAATCATTCTGCTCTGGTCTGTCTCTTCCATTAGATGTGAAAGTTTAACATCTTTGCCTTAGCTGGATTTGCACATTTTTTCCCCTATGCTCATTTTCTCACATGCTCTTATTTTCCTAATCTCTTAAATCACTTTGGATTATTTCTGTTCTGTTTATGTTTGTATAATGCATTGCATAATTTAATCTGTGAAACTTCAGATGATACCAAATTTATTCAACTAGCAGCTGCAACACAGATCAAGGTCTTCTGAGACAAAGAAAGTAGGAAAAAAAATCTTTCCCCATAGGAGTCATTGCTGTTTCTCTAAGAGATGACATTTGCAAACAACAGGAAGAAGGCCAAGATCCAGTTTCTGCTTAGTAAATAAAAGGTGGACATCGACAACTCTACAGACTACTTAATGGTCTTTTGCCTTTATTCTTCTTATAATGATCACTGAATAAATAATTGTGTATCACCCTCACCGTCTCTTGAAATCCTCCACGTTCATTACCTCTTCCTTATATTTTCATGTATCTTTCTGAAATTTATATGCTCATCTATCTATTTTTAATTTGAAATGGCTTTTGCCCCAAGACAATTTCTGGCTACAGGTAAAGATGACATGCTCAAAAGCAAAGGAAAGATCTTAGGTCTCTCAGCTAAGAAAGCTACACATACCCACTGCTAAAGTAGGCACACATCTGCTCCATCACTCCAGGAGAGCTGGAATCTATCAGGTAGCTGAGCACTCATGAGTTGAAGTTAAAAATTGGTTCAAATGCCTGGACTTGATCTGTCTTTTCAGGTCATTGGGAATTCAGTCAGGACAAACTGTCTCCTCTGACACTGAGGAGCAAACAAGCAATTCTAGGGTGCTACATCTGTGCGCCATATTCTGCTCTGGCCAGCAAATTACTTATAAGTTAATTCAGTATTATAGTGCTGGTGGGGGAAGGGTAAAGGACAATGTATTTTCCTTTATTCTTGAAAGCTTCATTATTTGATCCAAATAACATGATCACATTTTGCACGGTTGCTCCAGCTGCCTGTCCAGAGACAAAACTGCAAGAGGCAAGGCGGGCTGAAGCAGCCCTTGATCGTGAGCTGGAATTAGTATTGTTGCACAGAAATGCAAAACAAAATTCCACATATTATTTTAATTGACTACCCTACTCTGTGCATCTGTTCAAAATGTTATTTGACAAAAACAGTGTCTTTTCAGGAATTAACTAAATTTCTGTATGTTTCAGAGCTTCTATATCATGAACACATTCTGCCATAAGTATTTCTGAATGCAAAGAATGGTCCCCATCAATTGAATCCAAGCAAATGCCATCTAGTTCATCCTAGATAAGATATTCCTGCAAAATGCAGATCTCCGTGAAATGTATTTGTAATCATTAACACTGAAGTCCTCTTTGTAACTAGTTTTTCTCTGGAACTGAGCGGAGCTTCCTCTGCTTGAGTCTTCTCAAATGTTGTGGGTTGCTGGTGCTGAAAGCCTTGCTTAGTAAGATTTATTTTCACTAAATCAAGGCATGTCTTATCTGGAAAGTAACCCCCAAAATATCAGTCAGATAAATTCATCTGCCTTTCTAAAATTTTTATTTAAGAATGTTTTAACACTTGTATATACAACTGCACTCACCATTTTTCAATGGAATTAAAAATACTGGGATGGAGAGTCAGGGAACAGAAAGAAGTGTGAAGATCAAAATTAGGCTATCAAAAGTAACATCAGGAAACCTTTGTGGGCATTTATACTGTTTTAGGGAAGAAATTTACAAGTAAACTGTCTCACGGGGACAATTTTGGAATTTTGCAATCCCCGTGATCTAGAGTACTCTGACAAACTGCAGTCTGATTTTAAAAGAACCCTGCTGCAACCAGAAGAGTCGAGGCTTCGAACAACACATGTGAACGCAAAGAGTGAAGCTGTAACCGGAGAAGCACAGCTGAACCAAGGGCGGAGATCAGCTGTCCTGCAGCAGACCGGGCTGTTCCCCTCACGAAGCCGCACTCAGCGCGGGCAGGCCCGGGCCTGAGGGAGCGCCGTGCCCGCCCGGGAGCGCGCGCCCCCGCAGCCGCCGCGGGGCCCGCCATTGGCCGCCT
>VZRO01001497.1:1764196-1790809 GCA_013397915.1 Daphoenositta chrysoptera | reverse complement strand
GGCGGGGCAGGTGAGTGAGGGGCGGGCGGAGGGAGAGGCCCGGGGCGGAGCTGGCCGGGCGCCGCGCTCGCCTCCCATCGCCGTGCCTCGGGAACCCGCGCAGAGCCGGCTCCTGCCTCTCCCCGGCCTGCGGGGCCCTTGTGGGCTCCAGGAATAGGGCCCGGCGCTGCAGAGGGCATAAGTCTGCCACAAACAAGGGAGCTGCCTCGCTTCTGGAGGTTGTTCGCGCCCGCCTGGCTGCTGCCAGGGCTGTGGCGGCGGTGCCGGCTGCCTCTGCCTCCCCCTCCGGCCGGGGCAGCCCCGGCGTGCGCGGCTGCTGCTGCTGCTTCTCTCCCACAGCCGGGGCCGCGCCCTTGCCTCGCAGGGACGGGCGTCGCGTGTCACTTTGGAGTTTGACGGATGATCTCTTCCATGGGAAAGTGCAATTTGCTTAATTGCTGTATCGGAATTAATTACTCGGAATTGAAAAGCTACTGAAAGCTTACAGGGCATTAAATCAAAATAAATTATCAGGAGCTTGAAGTTAGCCCTGCCTTGTTAATAACGTACTGTGAAACACACAGTGTATCTGAGGGTCGGAATTTTTAAAGGTGCTTTGCTCTGTGGTACCTAAGCTGAGACACGCACTTTAAGTTTAGTAATGTCTATGAATTGTGTAACAAATGTTACACTAGTGGTAGAAGGCCCTTGTCAGGAGGAGGTTTTAGTAATACCTTAATTGTTGCTATAAATTATTTACAGTTTAATTTTCCACTGTGGAAACATATATGTAGTTCTGTGAAGGTAGTAGAAGCACACTCTGACTCCAAAAGTTAGCAGTTTGAAGGTTTGGGGCCAGATGATGAGCAATATCTGCAGGACCTAGTGTAACTTAATGTATGTTTGGTACAGAAATGGGCTCTTAGATGCAGGGGCAGTTTAGGAGTAGCTGCTGGCTGATCTGAAATTATTTTTTAGAGTGTTTCACCTCTCATCTATATAGAACTCTTTTATGTTTGCTTCTCACCTCTAAGTCTGCTAACAAATATCTCTGTTTTCAAACAAAAGGCAACCAAAACTAAGGGCTTGTTAATTCAGGCACTTATTTAAGAGTCTCAGTTTTCCTGTCTCTAAAGTGATTAAAAACTGTGATGGCTTTTGAACAGGAGTACGGTGCTAAACAGCGTGATGTTCAGACACAGCTGACTCATAGGATTACTGATTACATAGGATCTAACTATCTATTGAGGTGTAAAGGCCCCATAATTCTTCCTGGTGAAAATTCGGAATGTGATCAATGAACAGCTAGAGATTGTCAGTTTATCTAGGCGTTCAGCACTATGAATGACAGTATTACAACACATCAGAGAAAAGCTGGAACTCTTGTATTTATGAAAAGCACAAAGGGGACTAAAGGGAAAGTTTCCTAAGCTCTTAACTAGGGTATTCATCACGAGTTTAATTGTTTTTATACCTACATTAAAAACTCTCTTTCTTCTCTCTTGTCTTCAGTAACTTACTTTTTCTCCAAAGCTGACTCTACAACTAGCATGTCACTGGAAAGACCCTAGTGATTTTTAAAAATAACTGGGTGTGCACGGACAATTGTGAGAGACCTGTATGGAGTTCCTACATCCTCTCAGTAGATTTACAGTAGCTGTGGTGCAGAGTATAATTGCCTTCTTTGGTGTTTGGACTGTCTTCTTTCCATGACAACAGACCCATTTTACTATCCAGTGCACTGAGCTATAAGGATCTGGTTGCTCCATCTTAGCTGTGAAAGTCCTTTTAATTGCTCAGTTATGATCCTTTCCAGTTGTTGAGTTATACACTTGTCTGCCAGTGCTTGAGTTCTGACAGATTTAACTGCTGTGTTTTACCCCCTTACAGATTCTAGAAAACTACCTTTCATTTTTGACTGGAACTACTGATTCCCCATTTCCCTTTTATTGAGCTAAGCAAGCATGTGCCAGGTTGTTAGCAGTCACAGTTTGTGATTCATCATAGTAGTTTAAGTTGGATTTATGCTAGTAAGTTGGGCTGTAAGCAGGAATATTTCTGGCACAGGAGTTTTTTTACTGCAGCAATCAAGGGCAGTACGTGACCAGGAGGACATCTGAGAATAACAACTCTTAAAACCAATATAGCTGATCCTGAAAAGTTATTTAAGATTCAAGTGATAGGCAGTGTTTTCATAAAACAAATTTCAAAGGGCTGAAATCACTTATGATCCTGTAAATTGCTGCAGAATAGGCTGTGGACTTGTAATCAGACAAAGGCTTTGAAGTTACCAAAACTCTGAATTTGTAAACCTGTTTGTGACAGTTCTAATAAGTAGTAGGATGTGAAAGACTGAGAACTTACTCTATTGTACTAGAAACTTTTGTTGATGCAGGAGGGGTTAATTCTTTACTTTTATTTAAAAGCAGTGTCTGTGAGTTAAAAATACCACTGGCCTCGCAATTATTCTAAGTTAGAAGTACTGTTGCTTTTTGTGCATTGACCACCACCATTATGATATGAAGGCACACATCAGCTTATTCTTTTTGAAAAAGGAGGATTGTTAGGAAACTGCAGTAGCATTTCTATTTTGTTTCATTTGGATGACTTAATCTACACCTTTTTTACCCTGTCAGTAGACTGTAATATAGAAGATGTTACTCTAGAAGCTTTGGGCAGAAATATATGCTTCAGATGATCACATATGCACAGTGTCTTAATTCCTAAAGTAAATTTTATTCCTACTAAACTCTAAATGCATTCTTTAGTCTTGTTCAAGACTCGTATATCATAGAACATTACTTTTCCTACATCCTGTGTACTTAGCTTAACTATGAAACAGGGATAACCATTTGTGTGAAAATTATCTAAAATACATTGTATATCCAGTTAGACTGTCTCCTTTGCTATGTAATTTGGGAACTAACCCTGAATTTAACAAGGCTGATCTTTGACTAGAGAAGGAAGGTTCAGGTTTATAGTTCCTTACAAAATTGTGTTAGTGCTGGGATTTGAAACTAACATGGGACAGCTTGCCATCCACAGCTTTGCTTTCAGAGTGATGGAGGCATTCTTGTGTTCAGTTCTCAGTGTTTCCTCATACACTTCGTGGTGGCTTCAGGACACGAGTGCATAATGCATTCTGTGTTCTTTTTCATAATATTTGATGCTGTTAGAAGTTAAATGTCTTTAGACCATGACTTAAAGGTCACCTTCGTCATCTTCCTGAGGTACCTTTTTCTGTTTCCACCCCCACTTTTTTTCTTTTTAGTGGAAGGAGTGAGGGATAGACTTACAAATACGCATATGAATTGGGAATTCAGTGTTGCAAACAGAGTGCCTCTTGATTTCAAACAAGAATTTTATCTGTATTTAGAATTTGGGGTATCACTTGCAGGATGTTTGGTTGGAGAACAACCTACTTAGCTTTGGGAAATAAAAGTGACCACTACTTTAAGATCTTGAGAAAAGCTTTACTGTAACAAAAAGGCCAGTGTTGGGTGTGAAAGTGTGTTAGTTCATTAGAGACTATTGACAATCAGCTTTGTATTAGCAAATATATTTTTAGCTTATAGAAGATACATAGTTCTTTTAAATAATACTTCAAATTCATTATGTGTGTTTTGCTTTATTGCCTTGGTAGTTAAATATTGCAATTCTTTGGCAATAGAATAGACTGTGGCAATTGTTAATTTCAATACAAATGCATATACAGGAAAATTGTGTGATTTGAAAATAGGTTTAATAGTGGTACTGTGTAATCTAAAGTTTGTTAAACCTTGAGATTTTCAAAAATATTTATTTTTATGCACTTATTTTTAGAATAAAGCTCCCTTTGCATTAGCAGCAAGTAAAAATTCAAGAATGTGTCATGGTGTTACATCAAGACATGGGTCATGGAGGCATAGATAGTCCTGCAATCTTGGAATAAAATGCATGAACTAACAGGAGACTGCTATCCTGGGTCATGTTTTTTCATACTGGTGGTTCTAGTATCCATTAAAAGAAAAGATGGGATGAGTGATTAACATGAACAATATGCTTTCATACAGTAATTAATTAAATAAAGCCAAGGACCGAATTAATACAATGAAAGCATGATGAATTAGTAAGGAATTTTTAATTTTAGAATATATTCTACAAACACTGACTTACTTGGAATATGATAGCTGCCTGCACTATAATTGATATCAAATCTTTCCAATGTTGTCATCTAAAAATGGGGTGGACCTGTATGAGACTGAGCATAATTGTTGTCTTGTAGAAGTCTTGTATACTTTTTTGATGTTAATACAGATAATATAATTTTTTATTGTGTTTTGCCCTGTTGAAGCTTAATCTTGGAGATGATGTTGTGAAAGTTGTAATCGATTGGAGCAAGCTTCAGAGCACATCAGCACTTCAGCCAGCGTTGCTCTTTAGTGCACTTCAGCAGCATGTTTTATGTTTACAGGTAAATATTTCATGGGACACATTTGACTTGAAAAAAGTGATCAACAACTAAAAGTAGTTATCTCAGCTGTAAAATGTCAGTAATTTTGATCCTACGTTGCTGTGTTCAACAAAAAAGGAATGCATAAGTGTTAAATGCTTGGGATTCCACTATGCTCCATAGGTACTCACACTTACAGATTTTTCAGATCAGTGGTGGGAATAGCCACTGTAGGTGAGCAGGCTGAATAAATGCAGCCTCATTGATTTCTAGACTTGCATTTTAAATGTGATACATTTCCATCTATGGTGGGTTATAATTAAGCAATAAGACACGGCAGGTGTGTGTCATGCTATGATAATGATTCCATGCGTTGGGTGAGTTTTGAGGCTCATAGAGTGCTTTCAGTGGTTCAAGAAGTGGCATTATCCCAGCATGACACATCCTGGAGTGTCTTACTGCAATTAAATATATTTTCAGCATAGGTTTTTTTAAAGAGTAATTTCTTTGACATTAATGTCTCATCTTGCCAAGTAGCCAGTCACCATTACTGTCATTTCTTTTAACTATTTGAAACTTTCCAACCCTGCCAAAAGTAATTTAGTTGCATGGCAGGGAGGGTGAGCAGTTTGTTATATGTAAAAGATGGGGGTTTGAGTACTACTATTTTGCTTCGGCTAGTCAATGATTATTGGAGGTGCATAGTACTAAGAGGATGAAAAAGGAAGTTTCTGTATTTTCTTGTCTGTAGGTAAAAGAAAGGCCCTTTGTTTTCCAGACATCCACCAAATCTTTGGTGATGAACAGAAAGAGAAAGATAAAAGCAAATAAAATTTACATCCAACGTGTAAGAATGCTGCAAGTAGGAATTTGATTCCATTTCAGAAAATGACTGCTAAAAATCATGTTGTCTTTAAAAAAAATAAAATAATTCATAGAGAGAAAATATGCAGTGAAATTCAGACTAGATGAAACTGATAGAAATTAAAAAGAGACAGAGACGTATATATGTACTGAGGTTTTGATATTACATCGTACGTAAGAGTTATTGCAGTAAAATAAGCATTTTTCCTGCTACAAATGTCAGTGCCTTTTCTCATTTAATTTCATGACCTAAGTAGATAATCAACCGTGTCAAGCAAAGCATGTGTTCCTCATAATGCCTATGTATTTCATGTCTGTGTTCTCTCATTCACTTGGGCAACTACCGTTTCAAGTGGAGAATGTAGTGCTGTGGTGATAAAGTAAAGGCTTTACAGTGTAAGAGCACTGGATTTCATGTTAAGGAGGAAAAATACTAAGCCTTACTGTTCTGAGTAAGCATTTGAATGACATGTTAATTAAGTGGCATTGATGGCAGCGATTGAAGCTTTGATTTAGCTAGTAACACAGGAGTATGGGCAGATTTTCACAGAAATTTGGGAGTTTTCAAAGCTCTAAAAGACACAGGTTAAAAAGGTCAGAATTGTGGTGTGCACAATATTTGGAACTTCTTTTTAATCTTATTACTGTGTTCTGTCAGAGGAAGATATTGTAATCCCCAAAATTATTTCCATTTGTCTGGTTGGAAATTGTAACAGTACTTGTCTTCTTGGCTTTGGGACTTTTGGACTTTAATTTTTTTAACCCTAACATACTGTTTTCTTTGTTCAGCCTCTCTTAGAAAAACTCCAGTCATTGATCAAAGAGGAAAATATAGGCCATGTTGAACCTGCAGGTAAAACAGAAAGCCAGACAAGTTTAGATATTTATGATGGTAACAGTCAGACTGAAGAAAAATATGGAAGTTATGACCTGAGAGATGTGAAGGATGCTCGTTTTAATTTTGATCCAGAAGTGGTCCAAATAAAAGCTGGAAAAGCAGAAGTAAGTGATTTATGTGAATCTAAAAACAGAAAAATGAAAGACCTTTCTAAATTTTGAATTGAAAGAATGAAATAGATATATGCCACCATGTTTATTACCTGCAGATTGACAGGCGGATATCAGCCTTCATCGAGAGGAAACAAGCCGAGATCAATGAAAATAATGTCAGGGAATTTTGCAATGTTATTGATTGTAATCAAGGTAACTGGCTAGCCAGACTTTAATCTTCATAGCAATTTTAAGTTGTGTGGGGTTTTTTTCTTTAATTTTTTTTTTTCAAATGCACTAATCTATATTTAAAACTGAACTTTCTTTTAAGAGTAACTTTATTTTAAAATTTAGAACTTGCATGTGCACTTCAGATGTCAGATAGAAAAACAAAGTAAGTAGTCTCTGGATGACAATGTTTAATGCATCCCATACAGAAAGATTGTATCTATTATTGTGTTAATTTTAAGAGCTGCTATCTTAGTTCATATGATTTTGTAGCTTTTGTTCCCAGTGTTTTAACTAGGTATTCCTCCAAAGTAAATGGAATTGCAGTTCAGAAATGTCTTGTAAATTGCATATTCAAATTGAAGTTAATTTAATGCTAGTTAAATTACAAAGAAGTATTTTTTACAATGAATTTGAATTACTAGCTACTTGGAATGCCTTTTTTTTTAACATTGCTCACATTGTTGGTGTTTTTCATACACCAACTAGTACAATTGGCTGTATCTGTAACCAATCTTAAATCCATCTAGTAGACTGTATCTCAATTACAGGATCAGTAATCTTCGAAGTTAAGACAGTTTTATGTACATAAAACTACTTAAATAGTACAGAGATATTTTCTAAGTACCTGTGAACCCACATGTGCATTGTCTCTAGGAGGTACTTGTGCTCTTAGAGATCAAAGCTTATTGTTCAGTAACCTTCTTAGAGAGTTTAACTGCTTGAATATTGGTTGGGATGCAAAGGACATCTGAAGTTCAGTAGAATATGCTAGATAGTAAAACCCTGTTTCCCAAAATTGTTAATTATGTACAGAAGAAATTGTAATAATGCCTGTCTCATTCTTCAGGCATAATAAAATATGTGTAAAGCTTTGGTGTATATGAACAGAAACTAAAATATAAACATTAGAATAAATTAAGGTACTATACTACACTAATACTACAGGATTTTATGGTTAAGCAAATGAAAGAATTCACACGTATCAGAATAAATGCAGGAAGGTATAGGAAAGAATGCTGATAAGTAAACTAAATCAGTCAAAAAATAGAAGAGTTTCAGAAAAGGACATAAAACCAGAGTAACAATGGTAAGCAGGAAAAAGGTTTCTGTACAGGAAGAAAGAAATAAGTTACAGAGAAATGCAGTGAAAAGTAAGAACCAAATAAATGTGGTCCTGACCCAGTAAACTTCTGTGTATGTGTGTGCACACGTTTATATGAGTGACTTATCAAATTAAAACCAGTAGGTCCATGCAAGTGTGTGAAAGTATTAAAGGACAAGTGTTTATAGAATGAATTAAGTATTTCTGATTTTTTTTATTGTTTGAAGCATTTTAATTAGATTTGTTAAAAGCATCAAAGCTGATGGTAGTTAGAATATTTTCAATTATAAATACATAATTAGAATCTCACTTGTTATATCATTATTTATTTAGAAAATAGCTGTGCCAGAACAGATGCAATTTTCACACCCTATCCTGGATTTAAAAGTCATATAAAGGGTAAGCAACTCTTTTAATAGCCATCTAAGTGTCCAAATATAACAGCACTGAGAAGTTTTTGATACCAAAACATTTTATAGAGTGCTCAAAAGTGCAAACTGAATATATTGATTTTTGACTCTAGTGAATCCTTTTACATCTTCATTTATGTCTCCAAGGTTTTAAATCCTTTATCTGTTTCACTAAATTAATGGTTAGGCACTAAAGACCAAAACAAAATAGCCTGTTTTCATTGTCTGAAAGGAAATGTGGAAAAGATAAAGGAGGACAGAGAAGCTAAACAGTTCTTAGTTTTTCTTCTAAGGTGAAGCTGTCAATAAGGAAATGAGATTGAATAGGATTATCTTCTATTTTTCATTAGCTGGTGTAAGTGTATTGAGATAACTTTGGGACAGTGGAAGTTCTAAGAAATAGATTTATAAGAAGTGACAAGCTGGGGAACAAGTTTATCACTGCACTAACTTTTGGAAAGGCATAAATAATATAGAAGTGATTGTCTAACAGAAGTTGTGTATGAAATAGTGCTTGTTCATCTGCTGCTCTCTAGATATATGCAAGTTACCCTTCTTTAAAAACAAATAAAATACCCAAAATGAGAATGAACGTAACCCTCTTTTCCATTTTTGAGAGTGGTAATATTCACTTATCCACTCGATATTGGTCCTAGAAACCAATTAATTATTTTGAATTCTGTAATTCAGAATAATACTGTAAAAGCACAATAATAAGTATTGAAAGGTATGGTGAGCTAAGAAGGAGATGGGGTGAGTGAGTTTGATTTTAGAATCTTTCACACAGAACGTCTTTCAATAGTCACTGTTTTAAACAGAGTGTTAATTTGTAACTTGGCAGCATAATACATGAAAAAAGAGAAGTTTGCACTTCAAGGAACAGTTCATAACTGAAGTGTTAAAAACATTAAGAAAGGAATTGGAAGTAAAACCAGCATAAATTAAAGCAAGAATGTAGCATGTGGCCTTCATGAAGTATTGTGTAGGATGGTGTATGTGTGTGTGCTTCAGCATCTGGAGTTGCCCATATAGTCTTTACATCTGCAGTACACTGCAGTAATTCTATGAGGAGAACTTAAGAAATGACTGTGATTTAACGAGAAGTGATCAAAATCTTCTGATGAAGATGTAGCTCAGCATGGGTAAAAGATAGTCCCAGATGCAGCTGAAGAGTCACTAAAGCTTTTACTCAAGTGACAAAAGTTAGAAGTGAACTTCCTTGCTGAGGTTCGTATTGGTTCTCCCAGTTGTGTGCCTCCCCTCATCTTCATGTGTTTATGGTGCTTCCTGTAAGATGAGGTCTGGCCTCTTCTTTGCATTCACAAAAGCTCACATGTACAACTGCTGACACAGATTTCTGCTGTTTATGAGCAGCTGATGACAGATTCTTGACACTGTCACTCTACATAAATGTATGAGTAATTCTTTTACTTTGCATATGTAAAATATTGGGGTTTTGTTAGGTTTAGTTACTCATGCAAAAAAATTGGAAAATGCTTTTACTTTGATCTTAATGTATGTGGGACCCTTCATATGCGAGACTTTTGTGGAAGTGATTTAACCTAGGTTTTCATGCTTCAATATTTTGATTCCTTTAGTTAGATCTGCTTTGTGTGTCATGTGCCTATATGTGAAATTTATTTTGTCTTTACCCAGTTTCTAGGGTAGTAAATACATATGGACCTCAGACTAGGTCTGAAGGAACGCATGGGTCCAGTCACAGAGCCAGTGTACCCATGCATGATTGTGGCAACCAAGCTGTTGAGGAGAGATTGCAAAACATTGAAGCACACTTACGGTTACAAACAGGTTTGTATCATGTTTTAATTTTTACATTGGTGTGCCATTTATACTACATGTATCATTACTGTGATGAAACTTGGGCAAGTCTATAAAAACTGATACTGTAGAAACAGTGGATAGATCCACTGAAGGGTTTAGTCACCCCCAAGGACAATGACCTGGTGTTCAGGGTTTTATGCCCATACACTAACCCAGGTTTATGCCCAATGTGAGGTGCTGAGTTAGTAAATGTACATTTTATGTGGTGGCAAATAAGAGAGAGGCACATCAGAACAGGATTTAAAATAATATGGAGTATCTGGAGGTGGGGGTTCTCCATAGCCACTGGAGTCCTGCCTTGACCCACTGAAAAGGAAAATCTGAGTTTAGGACGAAGGGCTGCTTCATGGACAACTTGTGGGCTGGTGGCAGAATCAACACAAAGGATGACCTGAAACCTCTTTCTCAAGATGGATGTTTCTTGAAACACATTAAGGCGTAAAGCATAAAGAATGTGGGAAGCTTGTTGTCACTACTTCCCTTTAGGCTTGCAAACATGAGTCCATACCTTCACTAAAATAAATGCCATAGCCATCAGCCTACTGACGTTTTTTAGGTAGTTGCTTTCCTCACCCCAACCCCAGTTTTCTATAATATAAATCAATGAGGAGCTTATCAATGAGAAATTAGTATTTTTCTTGAAAATTATTTTCAAAATAGAACAGAAACCCAATCTCCATCTAGTAAAGTGAATTTTCTACACATGACACTAGGACACACTTGAATTTTTTTTGTCTTCTAAATACTGAACAGGTGCCAATCCATCATCTTAAAAATATTTGGAACATTGACTAGATTACTAGATTCCTGTGACTGTGTAGTAGATTAAAGTTCACTGGCAGCAAGGAGAGTAAGATATGTGTAGGTTCTCTTGAGACAGCAGTCAGAGCTTGATGCTTAGCTGTATAGGTGTCTCAAAAATTAGCTGGATTTTGTGCATGGAAGTAGAATTTGGAAGTGGCTGGCCAGCATTAGGGTTACAATGTGTAGTAGCTTTGGAGTTTATGCATATCAGGGATAATGATAGGAGGTAGCTAAGGAGGGGTCCTTGCTTCCAGTTTGTGCCTATAATAGGTGACATAATTTTGTTTGAAGGAATGGGTCAGCTAAACTATAGTATAGGTTAAGAAGATGGAAGCCTGCAACACCAGCTCAACTCCTGTTCAAATCAACATTCATGGGGAATGTCTATATTATTTGATGCATACCCCAGCAGCTGTGCAAAAAATACTCATCTGAGCAGGTAACATGTCTCAGCTACCTGCTCCACCAGTTTTTGTTTCTGGCAACAGAAAGAGTTAATCTTGACTCACTGGCTGTTTTTCAGAACAGCTTCTAGTGCTAGTATTGCTCTTTTCCCTTTACATTAAGAAAAAGCAATATTAAGAGTGAGAGGTGAGCCAGTTTAATTAGTAGATGCTGAGTGATGAGTAGAGAGCAGAACTGAAGGAGGGAAGCTACCTGCAAAATTGTTTCTTTGAAGGGACAAAATAGATGAATGGCAAAAAAACCCCATACCCCACATTAGTGCTTATTTTGGTAATTTGTGGAATAAAATTGTCTTGTCTAACAGACCCAGAAATCAAAGGAAATGCGTGTCAAAAAGTAAAGCTTGCTAAGGCCTTGGTTTTCAACATGGTTCAGAACCAGACTATCATTTTAATTGGAATAGCCAGTACTTAGCTGTGATAAACAGTTATTTCATATAGTTATTTCATTATAGAATACTGTGGAGTGCAAATAAGATGCTTGCTAAGGCTGATCTTTTGATCAGTTCTATTTTTACATGGGGAAATCAGCCCAAGCTGCTGTAGTATACATGAAAACAGCAAATGGGTTGAGGTGGGATTTTTTGGTGCTGTTGTTTTTGTGGTGTGAGTGGGTTTTGCTGTGGGGTTTTTTGTGAGGGTGGTTCTTGGGGGAGTTTGGGGCTTTTTTGTTTGTTTGGTCATCTTTTTGATTTTTTTTTTTTTTTTTCCCCAGAGCTCTGTTACTCAATTCAATGCACACATTCCCCACTCCTGTTCTCCCATCTATGGTCAGGCAAATGCTGTTCTTTGTCAAGCACAACTCATACTTGTCCTCTAACCTCTGGTGCTCAGTGGAGATTGTTCTGAAAGAAACCTATCTTAGATATCAAAGCTGAATTCATGTGTGGTCTGCCATCCCATCTGCTCTCTCCTAATGCTGGTGTCAGCTTTGAAGTGGTAGCATTTCATGTATGACCAATGTATTGTAAGAGTGATCATTAGTTGTTTCAGGGACCTTGTCAGACATACTTTGGCCAACTACACGAAGTTGTCTTACTGCTTTCATTGATTGCACTGGCTTTTCAATCAGGTTTTACCCTGAATCATATTAATTATCCTTCGTTTTTTTTACCCCATCCATTTATTTTGTTTCAGCTACTGGTTGATGGCTAATCTTGAAGAATTAAAATTTCAAACTTGCAATCTTTAGTTGAATAAGTTATTCAAGCGCTTTTCCTGATTTCTTTGCGTTACTACTGATGTATTTAGGTGGTCCAGTACCAAGAGACATTTATCAGAGGATTAAGAAGCTTGAAGATAAAATCCTTGAGCTGGAAGGACTGTCTCCTGAATATTTTCAATCTGTAGTAAGAAATTTTCTCACCTTCTTTTGGCATATCTAAATGTGTTTGTGCCTTTTGTGCTTGAATCTTTGATGTACAGAGAAAAACTTAGAGTCAGAGGGCAGACACTTTTAATAAACAAGTCGGGCTTGATGTAGTGGTTATATTTCATGTGGACCATCTAATCAAGTTCATATTCATATTTACCTAATTTCTCACTCAAAAGAAGAAAGTATGTGTTGGGAGAAAAACATTGCTGCCACCCAAGCTTAACTAATTTGTAAGAAATGTGTCAGAGAGGTTGTATTTCTCCCCCGCCTTAAAATATGAAGTGCTTCTTATGTCAAGAAAATTGACTGAAGTTTTGATGTTTGATACAAATTATTAATGGCTTAAAACAGCTAAAATCATTTGGTCTTTGGTACATGATCTGATTGGTAATGATATGTCAATAACTTCCAAATGGATGAGAGAGTAAACCCCTTAAAAATTGCTTCCTATGATTCTAAGACTTAGTTTTCTTTGTTTCTGGTTTTCAGATAGAGCTCTGTCTCTGAATAGTACACGTTAACCTTAACTCACCAAAGGGTATTAGGACAAAGAGAACATTAATTGTTACTACATTAGGCTCTACTTGACTGTAGGAATTTCTTGTGTGTTATCTTGCTCTCCTTTCCCCATGTAACAGTAAGAATGTGTCTTTTACTGTTGATAGCATTTTAATTTGTATCTTCTCCTTTGAGACCAGCCAAAGAAGAGTCAGTAATTAAAAATCAATAGCAATATTACACATTTTTGTTTAATTTTTAAAATTTGTGTTGGAGACCAATAAAAGTTCTTTATTTGTGAGGCTATTCCTTTAAGTGGCTGAAAACCAGAAGTTAAAACATACACTTTCATAAGTTGAAATTTCTATTGAAAAGTGCCTTAGGATCTCTAGAATGAGGATCAGGGAAACATTTGTGATGGTGGCAATAGTAGTGTTGCACAGTAATTGGCACATTTTGTCCAAAGTTTTGCATAAATGTTGGTGTGGATATAGGCAAATTTTAGTGAGAAAAATATTGACAGTTTCAAAAGCTCAATTCTGTCTGAAGGAAGCTTCAGTTAAATTGATAGTTGTTGACTGCCAAGTGTGGAGAAGCTTCAACAGCTTCTGACTGCTCTCCAGTAGTATTTCTCATGATCCAAAGTACTTAATTATAAAAAAGGTTTCTTTAATCCATGGAATGGCAGTCAGTGTTTTTTCTATACTTCAAAGACGCTTGACAATGTTACAGAATTATTTGTGGTCCTCTGTCAGTGCAACATTAAGTCTATTTTGATTATGTCTTTTCTTCAGAGCTGTTCTGGCAAGAGGAGAAAAGTTCAATCTCCCCATGTAAGTGCTATTAACTCTTGTTCATCTTAAGTTTAGGATATTTTGAGTGGAAAGTTCTATGAAGCAAATATCTAAGTTCTCAGAAATAGTCACATCAGTATTGGACAGCTTGCTGCCAAAGAGGGAAGGAGACAGAAATGGGTGTTACAATGAAATGAGTCTTCTAATATATACAAGGGTTAAGTTAGTGTTTTCACCAGTTAGAAGGATGATAGTGTGAAACAAATCTGTAATGCTGTTAATTGAGCTGAGAGTAACACGCAATTTCTGTATTCTGATCAGCCCTCTATTAATGTCTTCTGGTTTGTGCCTTAGTGTTTTTTGTTGATTTAAAAATTATTTTTCTATTTGCTGTACTGGTTTATGAAAAGACAAAATTAGCAATGGCTGGCTTGGCAAAAGTATTGCAGAAGGACCCAACATATAGCAGATACTAACCTGTCAGTAAGACTTGCCATTTTCACAATACTGTCACATAAGGGAATGCATTAACCACGTAACTTAGACCACAAGAGAGAAGTTACCATTGGCACAAGTGGGACCATGGCAGTCCTTGTCTGCTCCTGGAGACAGATGGACTGGGGAGAATGCTTAGAATGGGATGTGGGCCATCTGAGACTTGAAAGTAGAAAGTAGGCTTGCTTTGGAAAAAAAAATCCTGCATAGAGTGAAATATTCTTATAAAAAAAGGATGATGACCAGTTCGTATAAGAAGACTTAAAAATATTGTCAGGTTAAGTGGCCCAGAGGAGCTTGATATTAGGCAGTAGGAAAAAGAAATCCTTCAGCTGTAAACCCAAGTTCTACAAAATGTAGGTAGTCTCATCCAGTGTTTTAACATGAAGGGATTTCTTAGGGTTTTTTATGAGCAGGCTAAACAAGCATGTAATAGAAGTAGCATGGATATATTGATCCATGATTAGGAGTGTCTTTCTTGCAAGTTTATATTCTTTTTCCTTTAAATTTAAATAGGCAAAGACTAGATTCAGACAATTCTGCAGAAGTAGTTCTATCACTTAGTGCAATATGCAGTGACCTCAAGTATCAAGTGATAAGCCACTTCTCTAGCAATTACAAGATGTAAATGATTGTGATTTTTATTTTGTTCTTTTAGCAGAGCTATTCATTGGCTGAACTTGATGAAAAGATCAATGCTATAAAACAGGCATTACTGAGGAAAACAAAAGAAAGCAAGTCCAAGGAGGCTGAGCAGCTTCTTCGATAAAAGTGTTTTCAGAATCCTCGTCATGCTTTACATGTACCTAAACCATAGACCTGAGTAGTGTTCATCAGAGATGACTAGCAATGAAAACAAAGCATGCATATAAGCTCCTTTTGGATGATCTTGAAAGCTTTCTTTCAGAGTAACTTGTTTAAAAGCAGCCTTATTAATGAAATAGTTACTTTAAAATGAAGAATGTTTCAGGAATGTCATTTTAATAATCCGTTCCCTTCTGTTATAAAGGAGGACTGCAGCAGTGTTTGTATGTGAAAAGTCTTAACCTGCACACAAAAGCTACATCTCACATGTAATTCTTGGTGACTTAAGTATTCAAAAGGACTATCTTTTGAATGCTGTTCATGTAAGTAGTTTGCATAGACTTGTGAAATTAAATACTTCCTCAGTAAAAACTGACTTGAGGAAAATAATTACCAAGACCTTGCAGAATGCATGCTTACCTGCGGGGATTTTTCTGTATTTGTCACTGTTTTCCCAGCTATTAGAAATGCAGCAAATTGCATTTCTGTCTGACAGGTGATTATGGAAATCCTGTATGTGTAAATAAAAACAACTGTTCTTCACTTTTTCACTGTCTTGTGGGAATTCACATTTCATAACCTGCTCACAAACAATATATTCTAAAAACCATCCCAGGGGAGATTTTGAGGAGCATGCCAGCAAGGCATCAACTTCCTTTCCATATGCATGCTTAGATGACTTTTGAAGTATTGATGCCAGCTATGTAGTTTAAATTTAAGTCAGACCTTTGGCCACACAGTGAAGTGAGATTTTGTTGTGACTTTTTGTTTGGTTTTGTTTGTTTGTTTTCTAATAAACCATTTTCTATTTATACAAGTTCTTTGATTTACTGTCTGTCATTATTTCAGTTGAGAAGAAAAGTAGCTGTTACAGAGGGAGTTTTATTTGAACTGCTCTGCTTACAGCAGTCACATTGTTGATGTCCCTGTATCAGTCTCTGTGACAGGTGTTATGATCAGTACTGACTGGACACAGCCTTTGAGAAATAGTAGACATTTTCTGTGACCTCGTCTTTTTATCCAGAATAACATTTGTTATAACAACTGCAGCTACTGTTTCTCTGGAGGTGAACCAGCAGAGATGGGAAATAAAACTGCTTGAGGTCTTGTCCTGGCTCCAGGAAGGATGACAGTAAGATAGTTACCTCTAAGATGCTTCTTGTCCTTCCAGGAAGAGATCTGGGTGCCTCAGATACAACAGGGGACAGGAAGAGATACTGTTGCAGTTGAAGATGGTCATGTGAGTGCCACATACCAGGACACTATCCTACAGAGACAACTTTAGTTACATGAAGCATTGCCACTGTTAAACATCCTGACAGCATGTTTTATGAGGGGTATTTTGGTGAAGCAGTGCCGTGAGGTGCAACTTTTTTACTTCAAGTAGATAAGCTTTACTTTTATTTCCTTTCTTTGGTCCTCTGACCCAGGAGCCATAGCTCAAAAGAGTACAATGTGGGTATAGTTGCCATGCCACACACTCCAAACAGTACTTGAAAAAGTGGTAGGAGGTGGCTATTACAGGGCCAGGAGGGATGGCCCAAGGGATTTAGCTTTTATAAAGCCGTAGCCCCCACTCACGTGCATTGTAGTATGAGTACTGATAGCACATGGTGGCTAAGTTTACTGCATTTGCAGTAGACTTACTTTTGCAGTATGTAGTTTTCTTTGGAAAATTCTGGAGTGAAGCCTTAGAAAAAATAACTTGGCAGATATTTGTCTAGTAGTAAAATTCTTTGTTGGTGGTTTACATTAGGACAAGCACATACGTATATATACACAGGAAAAAAAGACTTCAATACTCATTGGGGTCAGTTCTTGAAATGCAAACACTGCTGATTTCCTCAAGAGATACTGGTTACAAAGACTGCATTAGCTGTTTCAAAGTGGCTTTTTCTGTAGTGAATTGCTGGCTACTTGAAAGATCTCTTGCTTTGGAACTCTCCTCCTCTTTCTTAAGATGGCAGTAAGGTAGCAGTTAAGGGTTAAAAGCATAATGAATAGCTAAGGAAATCACAGCGGATGTACTCTGGATGATGGTAATTTATTAACCCTATATAATCTATCAAATACACACAACACACAAACTTGATAAAATGTCATGGTATTCATCTTGCTTTGTCATTCTTTGGTTTCAAGTTCTTACTGTCTTGGATGCTTAATGCCAATGTTCCTGTACTGTAAAAATTCAGGGGGAAGATGTTCTCTGCTCTGAGCTGAATATTAAAGGTACTTGCATATTTCAGAGGTCTGCCAAGCTGTTGAAAATTTCCCTTCCTCTGCTGTGATGACTTTATGTGAAGAGGCATAGGGGAACATATAGAACATAGATGGTTCAATGCTACTGGTCTTACCAGTTTGTCCTTCCCTTGCCTTTTGTCTCCTTGGGTTTTACCTTCTACAACTAACTTCCACTGTCAGGACTGTTTCTGTAGAAAGATGAGCTCTCCAATCCACCACAGCCCTATAATAAAGTGGATGCAGGATTGACCTCTTACACCATCCTTTTTCCAGAACTAGAAATTCTGCTGTTTTTCCTCTGCATCTGAAACACTCCAGTGCTTGCTGATCAGTGCAGCTGCAGTAGCCGTAGTCTGAAAGGTACCCAAAGATTAAGCAAAAGCAGAGGAAGTGTTTACTATCTTGTTGATGTGTCTCAACACCTGGACTATTGACTGGGGGAGGTGGGGGTGGATAGTGAGGCTGAGAAATCCTCTCAAATGTCCACATGTTGAAGGTGAGACAGACTTTAAATAAACAGCACACTTGCTTGTGAGCCTAAATTAATGAAGGATCTGCTCTGTGCTTAATTTAATGGCATTGGATTTGCACACTGATGATACCATCTTACAAGACAACCAGAAGAAAATTTTCTCAAATTGCTTGTAAATTAAAGAGCTCTGGACTTACAGGCAGGCAGAATGCCTGTTGCTGTACAATAGATGCTTCTGCCACGATGCAGCCAAGTATAGGTGTCTTCACAAAAGCACTTGTGTTCTTTCACAGGCAAACTTAAAAAAAATACACTGGCAGAGTCACACCCTTCCATCCTTGAGGAAAATGCAGCAGATAGAAGCTTAGCAAGAGTCATTCAGAGGAACCCTGAACCGCTTGTCATCAGGCAGAAGGAGGGGACCTAAAAGACGGGGGGGATTGGAAACAGGTCCCTGTTTGGGAGGCAGGAGAATCCCCTCCCAGACTCTCTCACCTTCTCAGGTGTGCTTGTGGAATGGGTATGAGACTCTGGAACTTGATAATCAAACAAATGATAGTGAAGGTGAAGGTCTACCCAGCGGTTTGCCCAGAGCAAATCAGTCAAACAGAAACATTGCAACTCTGGGTTTTAAGAAAGAAAGAAGGGTAATTGTTGTAGTGATTTGCTTCTCAGGGAAACTGAGGGCCCCATATGCTGACTGGATCCATGCCCAAGTCTGCTGCCTCCCTGGGATTTAGGGAAGAGATGTTACTAGGAGACAAGTAACATCTGATTATTACCTACTTCTGATTGACTGGGTTGTCAGTGATGTAGTTGAGAAGTTCTAGGGCAATTAAAAAGGACTTTTGGAGGCTAAGACAACTGGTTGAAGGGATAGAAGCACAGGTGGTGCTTTCCTCAATGCCTTCTGTAACAGGAAAGAATAATAGAAGGAGTTCTAGCTGAGCTTTTGGCTTCCTAATTTTCACTGTAAATGACTTAATGGCATTCTTGTACTCTTCCTGAGTTTTCTTCCCCTTCTTCCAAAGGGTATAAACTCTCATTTTTCCCCTGAGTGCCAGCAAAAGCTCCCTGTTTAGCCAGTCTGGTAGTCTTCCCTGCTGGCTTGCCTGTGAGCACATAGGGACAGCCTGCTCCTGCACCTTTCAGATTTCCTTCTTAAAGTATGCCAGCCTTTAAGCCACATGTTGATCAGATGGGTGCTCCTGTTCATTTTATCGTTCTTCCCTGTTACCACCCAGATTTGGGTTACACAATATTAATTCTGTATAGAAGGTTTTCCCATTTGTGAAATCTGGCACTGAATGTAACCACAACCAATTGCAGGATGATGTATCACAAGATTGAGATGAAATTCTGTGAACCTTTCCCTCACATGTTCAATTAAAATTCCAGGTAATTAGGAATTGCATTGCTTAATTAACTTACCCAGAACAGGGTTATAATTGTTCTAGTGTACAGCTCTTCCACACTACCAAAAACTGCAGCCTTACTATGCTGTAAACTCACTGGAAAAGAGAGATTGACCATGGCATGTCCTGCTGGAGAGATTGCAAAGCATTTCAGGCTGCCAAGGCATTTGGCTGAACTGCATCTCTTCTGCCCTGGTGTTTTCAAGGTGCATGCTTCGAAGGAAATGCTAAAAATCTCTGTAGCCAACCAAGAACAGAAAGGATAGCTTTGTTTCCAGTGCAAGAACTCAAGACAGACTTTAATCCCAGATTCAATATATAAAATTCTGTCTTCTTATTTATGCTTACTTGAAAGCTGATCTATTGATCTTTCCAGGTTTTGTCAGAGTCCAATAGCCTGTGTTTCACACTGCACCTCAGTTATTAAGGGTTTCCAGTTATGAGATAAAAAGGATAATTGTACAGCACTGTAAATTTGGCATTAATTATTTGAGGAAAATGTCTAAGAGCATCACTATTACGCCAAGAATATTTGTCTCACATTGCTGTTTAGCACCTTGTGTGAGAGATGTAGTAAAACATTGGAGCTGGTGTAACTGTGCAGTTCTGCAATGTGTGCATGATCCGTTTCCTTGCTTCAGGCTCCCCTGAGTAGGGAGTGATTCATCTCTAGGAGGCTAATTTCTTACAGTTGAGTGCAGGATTTTAATAAATAAACCCAAAACTGAAGTGCCCTTTTGAACAGCCCTCATATCAGCAGGTAATATCAGTAATTTAGAAAACTCAAACCATTCACCATTCTATCCAATGTATTGTGATCAGTCCTGGATTATTTATTTATTTATTTATTTAATACATCACAATTTATCTCTTTTGGTTTAATTAAGACTTTACAACAATACTGAGAAATTTTAACCTAAGAATGCTGAAAATTAATTTTTTGAAGGACAAGTAGTCAAAATACTGAATAAAAGTAAATTTTTGATCAGTTTACAAATCATTTGCACCAGTGAGAATAAACAAAGCATTTTCTACAGTAGCAGATGCTGTAGCAGTAGCCATCCTCTCCTCAATGAAAACCTGGAGAGAGGGCTTTGAAGAGGTAATAAAAAGTCTCCAGAAAGATTCCCGTACAGATACCTTTTCCCTTCCTGCATAGAAGCGAGTGTTTTCCCTAACCCTTCCTGTGGAAGAGCTGTCAAATGCTCCAGGCTTCTGTAGCTGTAGGGATCTCTCCTCAGCCATGCTGTAACAGGAACCCACATAATCCTCTCACAATTACTTGCTACCTCAGATCGTGGCTGGAAGTGGATGAAACTATCCCTGGCCCTGAGGATTGCTAAGGATCCAGGCAACCTGTCCAGAGGGGCTGGGCTACACATTGCCTTTGCTGCCTGCATTGCACTAGCCCAGATAAGGTGCTCCTGTGGTTAGGAAGAGGGTTTGATCACATGTCAGACAATCCATCCCACCCAACTCAAGTGGTCTCCAGGAGATAAGTTTTCTTGACATTTCTTCCTAGGATATATGAATTTGACTTCTGACTTTAAACGCTATCTGATGGGGGAGAGGTGGGAGAACATACTGTAGAAAATCTAATGATTGATAAATAGGAAAAAAGAAAGCACAACTTAAAACAACTACATCTGTAGATCTTCTAATAGAACTGCCTTGTCACGGACAAAACACTTAAAAATAACAAAGAAAAGAATAGGCATTGTTTGAAACTATTATTTAGAAATCATCTAAATTTTTAAAGGTTAATTAGTGTAATTTACCCATCTCGATTATTAAAAAGGGTTATACATGAACAATAAACATAAGAGTTCAATCCATTTTATTTCCTCAGTTGATTCATCCACATCTGATTAGCTTTTTATGACCATCTAATTGATTTGTAGAATTCTGTCCAGTACAGATGGGCTACTGTTCATGACTACTTTCATAGCATTTATATTATTGTTGCTCTGATTTTTATTCAAGGCCAAACAGAGGGGAATGTAAGAGCGTGATGTTCACCTAAACATAACAATGACATTAAATTTCTGTTTGGCTCTGAGACAAGAATAGATTTGTGGAGACAATCTACTATGAATACAAATAAGTTGTTTATACATAAATATAATAACGTTTCTTACTTAATTATGAACTATTTCACTGGTTCTACAATATGCTGTTATGAAGTTTTGTAGCAACAGCCAGGCTAAATCAATTGCCACAAACTCATTTGGTTCAAAACTAGAATTATACACCTACTAATGCTTGTGAGAAAATAAAAGCTATGCCTCTATAGCCTTTTCTGTGATAATTCTAATAACTCTCTAATATGTAGTCTCTTATACAGCTGTACATGCATATGCTACATTATTTCATACATAGTTTATACATTCAGAATTTTGCATTTGATGAGAACTGTCACTCCCCCTTGAGTCGTCAAGGCCAGTGGAGGCTGGATAGCTGCTTCTCATGAAAGAGTCTCATCTCTTACTGAAAACACACAGCATGAGCAAGTCTTCACCAAGCTCTGGTCTGTAAACCTGGCTCTTGCTCTGTTTTGTTTCTGAATCTTCTGAGTATCTGGGAGTAGTATGAAAGGCCCACACTGTAGTTACCTTTATACAGAAGAACTGTCAACCCCAGATCCTGAGTCGCCTAAATAATTTAAATTATGAAGAAACTTCCCTTAATTTCCTAGTACTTTAACCTCCACTCTATGCAGTTGGAGCTTCATGCATGTAACCTGTGTGTGCATTAACAAGACAGCAAGATGTCTGCAGAGTTATTACAGTAATGAGAGGCACACTTTATGCCAGTAATTTTCTATTACACCTCCTGTTTGCTTGAGCTAACCAGACGCTTCTCTGGCCAAGAAGGTGTGTAGTGTCAAACAAGCTCAAATCCTGAAGCCTTTGCACAAAACTCATGAAAGAAAGCAAATGTATGGATCGTTGCCTTCATGCATTAATTGTTCAGAATTTGTTGTCACAAGTGTAGCATCACAAAATGGGAGAGGAAGACAGAAAGAGCCATCTGTTCAATACAGACTAAACTACCATTGAGGGAAGGCAGCCTGTTCAGATTACACAGCTAAGCAGATTCTGCTGCCTCTAGCTTCAGTGACAGGGTGCAGCATCACACTCACCGAATTATCTACCACAGCTTAATGTGAGACAGCACAGGAATTCCTCAGTGCAGCAGAAAACCTTCACTGACATGCTGTGATGGCTTATGACAAAACCATTTCTTACATTGTGGGGATGAGAGACCTTCTCCTCTCACACTCATAATTCTTCAGTAATATATGTCCCAAACAGCAAAGGAGGAAAAACACTGCAAAATGGAGAGTATTTAAAAATATGTATGTGAAAAGTTGCCGATGCTAATTGCTTCTTACCCATGGAGAAACACCCTGCAGCACAGGTTGAGGGATGCATCAGTTCCCAACTCACACTTGCAGGGAGTGTTTAATCTCTGTTTTGGTTTTACAACAACATGTCTCAAATAACAAACTCTTCTGGCCTGTGAATTCCACTTTAATACAGGACGTGTATATGGACTTGTTTCTTAGCTGTGCCAAAGTGTTTCACTGAGGCCCTCTAATGCAATTACAAGTCAAGCAAGCAGCGAACAGAAAAAAAATAGATATAGCAAAGGTGAAAAGCTATTTCAAATGCAATTTGAAACAAGACAGAGTCAACAAGAGACAAAGTAAGGTTGTTCCAGGTATTGGAGCTGCAGAAGAGAAGACACTTACCCAGCACAGATAGCTGTACAGGCAGAGAAGAGACCAGGGTGTTACAAGATGTGCCAAAGGAGAGCGCCAGAGATTGACCTTGCAGGATGCTACACAGGAGGGTTGTTAGCAGAGAGGAGATGAAAACAAAGAAAAGCAGTCTGACAGGAGAGGAAGGAACCAATTCTGGTTACATGACTCTGACAGGTTGCTGCTGCTGCAAGTTGCACAGACACCAAGAAGTCTAAAGGTTATTAGGTCATTAAATGCATAGAGGAGAGCTGTTTCTGTGCAGAAGAAAACCAGACTATTAGTCCCTCAGAACCTCTCAGAAAAAGGTGTTTCTGACTCCTAGTGACACAGAGCTCCATGATTTTGCCTGCAATGGCTATAGGCTTCAATAACCAATTTTCTCTCAAGTAATATCAATGGTGCAACTTATAACAAGGGTTCAGGGCTCTTGGAGGATTAATTAAGCAGGAGTCAGCTTCACAATCTAGTTTTTATGGAGATTGTTATAGCTTGTCATTTTTGTAGCTCCATAGACTTAATTAATTACAAAATATTTGTTATATCCTTTCACTATGTCAGTCATCCAAAGACTGCTCTGTGGCAACAGTGAATATTGCTTCCTTGCATCCTTCTGAAGGAAAAAATTTACTACAGCAAATTAGAAAAACAGGTTTAGCAGGTAGCAATCACCAAGAACATGGCATACCTTCATGGCGAGAAAGAAACACTGCCATCCTTCTCACCCTATCCCAGAATGTGCCCTGTGACTCCAGCTGCTTTGTATTTATTTTAGTCACTCCCATTCTTGACAATTTAGCTGTGCAATCACGGCTCCCTTTCCCACCTGCTCTCCCTTGCTCAGATTACTGCTGTTGTCCTCCTCTGTTCTGCCATGCTTTTGGTGATCTTATTATTTGCTGCTTTGAACATATGAAAAAGCCCACTGGGATAAGGGAAGTCCTTGGACTGCTGCCAGTGTGTCATTATAAGGATGACATGCTGGTCTCAGTTTTAAAGCAATGTACTCTGGCTTCATGTGGGGTTCTACAGGTGAAGTCAGCAAAGGCCTGAAGTACAAGAGGGTAGAAACAATGAAAAACAAATAATTAAATTAGGTAAATACAAACGTCTATATTCTGGGAGAAAAGGTGTTATCATGGTCACAGCTCTCTGTTGAGATTTAGCAGGGACTGATCCAGTGCTTTCCCCATCCTCAAGTTACTGGTGAAGCTCTGTGCAAGCCAATTGATCTTTCCATGTTTTATCCCTCAGTTCCCTGAAGGTAAATGGGGATCATAAAAACCAGCTGTCTTACACGGTTGGTGTCATGACAGATCAAGAAATGTTCAGGATGCATTTGGGTCCTGCACTTAAAATGATGCTTTCACATGCTGTATCTGGGACAAGAAGAAGCAGACTTTCCAATATGATCTTTTCTTAGTAATGCTACAGAATAAAGATACCTGAATTATACTGTATTCTGGTACTGCAAGACTTCAGGTAAACTGGTCCTGCAGCTGAATCCAATCAAGCACAGTTCTACAGCTGCTGAAACCAAAGAAGTGCAGGCAGAGCTATGTGTGCAGGTGGTTTCACCACGAAATGTCATCACAAGCTCCTTGAACCACCAGTGCACTCTGCTTTCCCTTGTGGGTCCCTGCCTGGAACAAGTTTCTTTTCCTCCCTGGCCCCCCTCCTTGGGCCAGTCCAACCACTTGGCATCACTGCTTGTTCACTGCCCTTTATCCAGGTGGGTCTGAAAGCAGAAACAAGACTTCAAATGGAAAATCCTTCCAAGCAGCATAGCAAAACTTTCGTTCTGATTTGAACCATTCTGTGGGGATGCTTAAGAATTTATAATTCTTCTGTTCCTATTTTTTGACCCAGAAAAACCAGTAAAAAACAATTTGAAAAAATGCATTCCCTTCGGAAGACATAGATTCTGAAAGCATTTCTTTGAAGGAAAATTAATTACCAGTCTCTCTCTCATCTTAATACTTAGATGTCTCAAAGAAAGAAACAAAAAATTCAGAAGCATATATGCTGCTTTTTTCTGTGCTTGTTTCACAGAAATAATGTTTTCACATTGAAAGAAATGAAGGGGTGTGGGAAATATTGAAAAGTCATGAATCAATTTCAATCAATTTTAATTCCAGTATAAGAGGAAGTAATGCCACTTGTCGAAAACAAAGCAATCATTTCTGACAGCTAAATTTGCAAGAGATTTATTGCTGTCTGGAGAGAGGTAAAGCTGAATGCTTCCCTGTTTCTACCTCCTCATTAATTGACTTCCAGTGCTGTTTGATATATTCTAGCGAAGTTTCTCTGTATCCTGTGACTCCTACTTTTCTTCCCTTAAATCAGTCTCCCACACAGACAGAATTACTTTTTTCCCAGAGTTTAAACTTGAAACTTGGATTTTGTATGCAGCTGTTTCATAAAAATATTTTTATTAAAGAAAGGTATCTTGATTTAAAACAGTTATTAGGAAAATTTTGAATGATAGTGAGACTAGAATAAAATTAAACATAAACGTAAGACTGGAAGGAGCATCAAATCCCTCTTTTGTGTCATTTTACTGTGGTTTTTACAAGCTGACTTTTCTGGTCTGTGTGTACTTTGTGATTGAAATAAGCCAAAAGCCTCTTAAAATGCTTATTCATCATTTAGCACCCAATAATAATTTTGACTGGTTGTTGCCCAAACATTTTACTAACTGATTTCTCCCTGAAATCTATGAGGGTTATGGATTTTACGTGGATATGTTAAGAAGTTGAACAATTTTGCTTTTGTACTACGAAGAAAGGCAGAAGCCTCCTCCTTTGGAGGATCACCATGAAGACTCAGCCCTCCGCAAAGGTTTGCAAGGAAAACACCCCAGTGGATGTTTTCCCTGGAAGGGGAGACCCACAATGAGGAGGTTTGCCCAAGTATCTTCAGGTTGTTAAGAGCTTTTGTCCTTTAATTCATTTGTAAACTGGTTCCTCCACATGCAGTGAGCTCAGGTAAACCATGAAACAAACCTGTGGATGACAAATGGCACTGAACATCAGCTTCATTAACTAACGTATTCAACTGAGTTTTTCCATGGCTGATTTCAGGTTTTTGAACTGAAGAGGAAGAATTCACTGCTCAGCATAGCTGCTACCTTACTAAAGCAGGCAAGACTGTGTCTGTACCTAAAGGGCTTTTTTTTCTAGACTGTGCTGTTGCCTTTGGCAGCAGAAGGGCTTGAGAGACCTATGTTTCCTTGACTGTACTGTACTTGTTATCAGCAGTCATCAAATATATTTTTTAATTTTTATAAGCAATTCTGTACATAGATGTTTTAAAATTAAAATGCATTAATTTTTTTTATCTGCAATCTATCTTTTTATAAGGCAGTTTGAAGCAAGTCACATTTTCCACTAAAAATTTAATGTTAAAAGTAAGAGGTTAACAGTGTCTAATTTTAATCTAACAGGTTAACAAGGGTCTAGTATCAAACCTTCATTCCTCACACCAGGGCTGCAACAAACACAGGTCTCATCCACACTCTGGTGTGCGTCAGAAGCCCTGACTCCGATGAGCATTGGAAAATTTCCAAGAGAATAGCAGTGGAAGACCCTGGAAGTTTTGAATTTGGCAGGAGATGTTAAAAAAAAAAAAAAAAAAAT